>RJWT010000032.1:0-119262 GCA_004365215.1 Cuniculus paca
TTCAGGTGTGCCACTCCCGAACCCTTCTATGTTTTCATCTCCTGGACTTACTCTGCTTGGGTTGGAGTTTAGGGACTGCCTTTTGCTTCTTCATCTTGACATTTTCCTGGGTTCTTCCAAACAAGAGGGTAGTGGGGTTCCAAGCACTTTCCACGTTGGCTACAATTTCTCTGGAGCATGACTGTTTGGTTTTTCTGGCCAGTGCTCACCATGGGTATCCAGTGGTGCCCACTGGGTGCTCTGGTGCAGGGCCTGCTTCTGGTTTTTCCCAGCCCTTGCTGGTTACCTGGGGTGGAAGCAGCCCAAGGACTGCTGGAGTGTGCATGGCAAGAGGGCCTGCCTCTGCCTTCCCTCTGAGCTGGTTATCAGTAAGCAGTGGTCTTTTTTATTCTAAAGAGGAAAAAATAACAAGTAACAATAAAACAGAATTTCAAAACAGGCTAATAGAAGAGTAACAATAATTAATACATTGTGATTTTTATCTTCATAGTAAGTACTTGCAGAGTAGAATATAGGCATGATAGCTTCTCCAAACAATACTAGTACAAACCTTTCTTTTTCATGAACTAAGAGAAACTAGTTATATTACTATCTTAACCATGATGTATGTATATATATATATATATATTTATATATATATTTTCTTTTCCCTTTTTTCCTTTCCCCTTTCCCCATCACAGTTTCTCTTTCCTTTTAAACAGTTTTGTCCAAATTCACAATATCTACTGTACATTTTGGATCTTATTTACTCATTATGATTCTCATTCTAGTGAGACAATACTATGTTTACAGACATGGCTCTGATTTATTTCACTTGTGAAGAGAACACACTCTTAAGTGAAATAAATCAGGCACAATTGTGTAAATATCCCATTTTCTCTCTGGTGTGAGAAACTGAAAGTGTAAATAAGAACCAAAATGTATAGTAGATATTGTGAAATAGGAAGAAATTATTCAGACGTATAGGGGAAGTAGAGATGGGAGAGGGGGAAAGGAAGCAAAGGAAAAGAAAAAAAATGAGAAAAGAAGGATAAAATGGAAACAAAGCTTTGTAAATAAGGAGGACGGGAAAAAAAGAAATCAAGAGGTATCATGTACAAGTACAAATTCCCTAGGATGAGTGTGATCATTATGTACCAATAGCTAAATTGTACCAATAAACTTAAAACAGAGAAAATGATCAAGAGATGTTGTAAACACGAGATTTGTGAGTCTTCTGCCAGCGTAATGCATCATGACACTGCAGAGTCAGTTTTTAGAGGTGGCAGGAGGACCCTCTAGTATAAAAGGTATGGTACAATGAATGTATGAACCAGTTAAGAAAAGGAGCACTCTCAATGTGTATATGTTGGGTGGGGGGTGTTTGTAGTGTTTTTTTTTTTCTTTATCTGTGCACGTTTGCAGCACATAATGTTCACATTCTTCATGGAGAGTTGGTCCATGATCACAACTCACCTTCATTCCTTTTTCATCCTCTTTCCCTTCCTTTGTCTCCTCCATCCACCTCCCAATCTCCTTCCTCTTTTGTTACATACAGAATTTGCAGTGCATAATGTTCACATTACTTGTGTGGTGTTGGTATTTTATTTTATTTTATTTTATTTTATTTTTTGCAGCACCGGGGATTGAACTCAGGACCTCACGCTTGCCAGGCAGGCATTTAGGCTGCTGAGCTAAATCCCCAGTCCTGGTGTTGGTATTTTAAAAGAGGGCAAAAGAGATTAAGAGAAGAAACAAAATTGATGAACTCAGAGGTAGGGATGGGAAGAATGGGCTTTAGTATTTGTGATTAGCAAAATGCAGGCTTAAGCTACAAAGTATTTGCTTTACTATTTCATGATAAAAGTATGGTTGTCCATACAGTGTCACCGAATCTAACTTTTAGTCACAGTTAACAAGCTCTGTATTCATCCATCTATTCAATAAATGTTTGAGAACATATATGGGTGTCAGGCTTGTGTGACACGTGGAATTCCCAATGACACCTTTTCTTTAGATAACCTGGCTAATGGTTCACAGGCCTGCTTAATGGATAAACCATTTGGGGCAGACTGGTTTGGAACATTGTCTGAGGAAGCATTTTAGAAATATGAGAAGTCTGACAATTTTTATTCTCTGCTTTGGGAGTTAAGTCGAAGCACCAAGGAAGCAGGAATTTCATTTAAAATCCCATTGTACAAGGGTTTATTGAAGTGACCTGACTCAATGTAGAGTTGATGGATAGGATTAGGTGTTATGTAAGTCCTTTGAGGGGAAAAAAGACGTTGCTTAACAATTTTCCAGTCCATTTCCTTTCTGTGTCTCATTTTGTTTTCACTCAAAAATATAATATGCCCTTGGTTTTATATATCATGTTCACCTTACTCACCATTTATGAGAATCACAAAGTGTCAAAAGTGATGAGCCCCAAGTCACACAGTTTGAATCTTAATTTTCTCTTGGAGTCTGTGTGTGCATGTGTGTGTGTGTGTGTGCGCGCATGTATGTATTTAGTTGTATACATTCTTCACTCCCTTGTTCTCCTCTGATTTTTGCCATGAGGACTGTACATGAAATGCCAATCAAATTTCTTTTTGAATCTCAAAGTTTCCTTAGGCAATAGTTTTTCAAGATTTTGTAGTTAGAATATTTAAAATAGTTCAGGTCATGTAATAGAACCGTGGTATTCCAGAAAAACTTAACATAATCACAGAACTTACAAACTTTTCATGTGAAATCAAGCATAAGAATTATTTTGAGGTTGAAACATCTTGAAAATAGCACATTATTGTGTTTTACATGAGAATATTTGATGAAGTACATAGCATTTTATGTAAAATAAATCAATTTCTATTTTATAAGTTGAAGGGTGACAGTAATCAAAAAAACAAACATATATTTGTGTTCTTTCAAAAATGAGTGTAATTGAATTTTTTTGATGTAAATATATATATGCTATCCAGGTTAAAATGTACTCCTATATCATCATTTTCTTTAAATTTTAACAATTTTCATAAACAAGCTGTCTAACAGTTGAGGCTGTGAATGATTTTAACCATGTTTAATTGTTCTTCTGTATCACCTAATATTTGCTATGTGGAATGTAAATTTTTTTTAAAATTTTTTGTTTTGCAGTACCAGGGATCGAACTCATGACCTTGCACTTGCCAGGCAGGTGCTTAGGCCACTGAGCTAAATCCCCAGTCCTTGGACTGTAAATTTTTGATAATCAGATAATCACAAGTTAAAAGGTGTTATTACAATGTAGTACTATTTAATGTAACAGTACCGAACATTTGGTCAATATGACCAGAACCTAAGCAAAAGTCATTAGTGATGAATAATGATAAGAATTCTAATAAGTACTTTAATAAGTACTTTAAAGTATGAATTCTAGAGTCATACGGTTATTTAATTTTCATAAGATACATTGCAATTTGATACTTCTGCATGCTAGAATGTTATGTTCTGACTTTAATGAACCTCATGGTTTTATAAGAACTATGCAAACTAAGATATTTACTGGGCATCACTGAAGAGAAATAGTTACTATCTCTATCTGGGACCTTTTTAGGAATGTAAATGTAATATATGCTTATGTGGAAGAAAAAATATATGGTATTTCTATTTATTGTAAATGAACTTTACAAATTCTTCAAAACACTACGGGCCTTATTTTTAGGGTTTTTCACTTAACATGGCTAAAACCCTCAACAGATATCTCTAGAAAGCATGTTGTTTCCAGAGACCAAAGTTGTTAATTGAAATTTTATTGTTGAATCCTGTAGTGCTTTTAGCGTTTGGGATCCAAGATATTGAGGTCTTTGAAAGGGCAAGAAGGGAAAACTATAAATCACTCCTCCAGAGTATAGAGGAGGGGGTGACTTCTGTTGTAGATAAGTCTTTCGGAAGTTCTCATGTGATGACAGTACTTAGGGTGGTGAAATCTGCAATTTGGCCTGTCCACCTTCCAATGTTACCTCTTTCTTCTTTTGATTAAAAAAGAAAATCCTGCTTTTCTCTTTGGAACCCCTTCCTCAGTTTCTCTTTTCTGTGAGTAGTAGATTACCATAGCATCAGATCTAGAGGTAAAACAGATTTACCCCCACTTGCTGAGAATTCAGGGATGCTATGCATACAGCCTATCCCAAATGGTTTCCTAGCCGATGAACTCCAAATCCTGGGCTCGCGTTGGAGCGAACTTTCAAGCAAGGAATATTTTCTGAGAGTAAATGTGCAAACGTGGAGCTGCAGGCAGTTGCACAGGTCTAAGAAACAAGTACCACACGTGAAACGGAACCTTGAGAAAAGCACCGTGAGTTGTGCTGAAAGGCTGAGAGCCCCTGGGGCTGCTGTGCTTGAATCTGGACTGTGCTTGACCTCTCAGTTGTTTGAGTCAATAAATGCCATTTCTCACTTAAACGCTTTAGGTTGGTTCTCTCTCCCTTCTCGCTGGACGAGTCCTGAATGACGCATCCAGGATGCTCTGCGTGCGGATACATACACATTTGCCACACGGAGACTCATTTAGATAAGTGGTGGCCTGAATGTTAAGTGGGGAATAACTGCTAACCGTACTCTTGCAGGCAGTAAAATAGCTGAGAGCTATAGATTTTTCTAAACTGTAACAACCTTGTTCCGTGTCAAATAACAGGTATTTTCTCGGTGTGACCAAGTGGGATTTCTATTTGACTTCCATAGCATTTGGAATTCTGTACCAATTAGATGCCTCTTCAACTGGGGGGAATAAAGAAACAGGATGTGTAAAGTATTTATTCTTAGCTTCCAATCTATCATCATGCCAATCGTATAAGAGTAAAACAAAAAATAAGGAAATATAAGGACAATGCCTTTTGTCATAAATTGTCCTTTATTCTGAGAATACCTCTTGCCTATTGTTTAACTGTTTTTCTCTAAAGAGATTAATGTATGATTGTGGATTTTGTAACAGTCATTTTGCTTTATTAATGACCTTGCTCAGGCAAATAAAATATTGACAAGCATATCATTAGTATATTAGTATTTTTCTTGTTATTATTATTATGACTATGGTGAGATGCAACTGGTTTGAAAATCCAAAGTTGTGGCAATCTTTTTTTTTTTTAGACAGGGTCTTGCTATGTAGTTCAGGCTGAACTCACTATGTAGCACAGGCTGGATTGGAATTTATGGCGATCTTCCTGCCTCAGCCCCTTGAGCGCTGAGATTACAAGTATGCACCACCATGCCCGGCTGGCACCAATGTTTTAATGCATCTAGCTATTCTTTGCTTGATTCTAACTGTAACATGGGACAGTTCATTACATTTCCCAGTATTTAACATTGCAAAACTTTAAAAAAATGTTGACAAAACTCTTCCTTTCCTTCCTTCTTTCCTTCCTTCCTTCCTTTTTTTTCTTTTGAATAGTTCAGATTCCCCTAAGGACATCAGCATAATGAATGTCTTTTGGGTAATTAAACAAACAGATTAAATATCTAAAAATGTGATCATTCACAGTGATGGAGAGAGGCTCCGACATCAGGAATAATCCCCTTGCGATATGTCACAAATCCCAGATGCTGGAGCAATGAATGGTACGAAGACTTCCTTAGAAACTGGTTTCCTGGTGATGTTCACATAGGCTTAGCCTAAATTATAAAACAATGGAATGCAAGTGTCTCCTTATTGTTTTTGTTTGTTCTGTTTGAGAAACAGAGAGAACAGAAAAATAACAGGCACAAGAAAGGAGGAAAGGTAATTCTGAAATGTCAAGCTCCAGGAAGCTGTTAAATCAGAGAAATCCTACCAAAATCCAAATAAGTCTTTTGTGGCTGGGTCGTGTATGCACGGCTTCTAACTTGGGAAGTATCTCACAGTCAGCCATCCAACATCAAAGCCTTACTCCCAACACAAGGAAGATATCAAAGAGCCCTTCCTTGGGATTTATTGGTGATGGGGGGAGGACACAGCAGCCCGTATTAGAGATTAGCACCCCTGGTGTCTTCGTAGTCTTGCTGTGTGACTTTGCCAGTCCTCCTCCTACATTAGAAGGTGCTTCTTTGCACCTTGATTGGAGACATGGTAATGTGACATACTCGGGATATTTAAGGAATAGTAAGAGACAGAACACAAAGAGAAGTTTAAAGTGTGTGTATGTGTGGGGTTTATCCTTTTGCTTCAGTCATTGGCATAGATGGCTTCTTTTAGTTGCCAAAGACATTTGTTACCAACTTCAGCTGCAGAATGAGGAAAATGGAGGTGCACTAGAGAAAACTGAGGGATGGTGAGGAGATGACACTGCTGTGGTCATTTAAGATATCAGGGCCGGGTGTTGTAGACAAAGGTTCTTTCATTTTCTGGAAAGGAGAAACCCTCAAATCTGCTACTGGCGTTAAAAAATGAAAGTCCACGTAATTTCTGCCAGCATATTGACATAGAATCTAATTGCTATCAACAGTTTTCTCTAGAGGTCTTTCTAGGGTTTGGGGAAGGACGTTTCTGAGTGGGTATTCTTTGATAGCCACCTGGGATAGAACTGGGACAGGAGCTCCCAGATACAGAGTAATCAACTTTTATTTCTCACTTCAAATTGGTTGCTGTAATCACACGCTTTCCTAAAACGATTTCCATCAGGCTTGCATCGCACGCTAAAGATTTTCACAGTGCCCACCTGCAGTCCCCTCCCTTTGCCAACATAGAAGCAAATTATATTTTATGTGCTTGCTTTGCAATTTCACATATAGTCACCACTTAAATCCTATCCAGTGCTCTTAAGATTAGTGAGAAAATTCTCCCCCAGTTCTCCTTTTCCTTCCTATCTGGGTCACCAGCTTGCTACTGCCCTCCTATCCCCCACACGCATACAAGAGATCTTTAGCAGAAAGTTTTGGGTTAACTCTTCTCTTTGGGCTTGTTCCTTCGAACCCTTCTTTCCTGTTCTCATCTTTTAACTGGGGGCTCTTCTGCAGCTACACCGCTGGTTTTTCTAGTGCATGCTGGAGTATGCTGAAGTTTATAGAGTCAGTCTGTCCCATAAACAGCAGTGTCAGGGTAACTTGTATTTCTGCTCAGACCAAGGCTGTCTTGTGTAATAGCCAGTTTATCACGTTCACTGTTGATTTTCACGGAAGCTGGGCTCTATCAGAAGAAAACTATCATTTCTTACTTCGTATTTGTGAATAATGGCAGGGGGCAGCTGGAGGGGGGCGGTTCAGGGGAACCATATGGTACCTCAAAGGGCTGCACCACATTCAGAGTCCAGCAAGGACTTCCTGGAGACTCTAAAGCACTGGCGAGCCCCCAAGTACTGATTTTACAACACCATGTGAGAAATCACCCTGAGATGGAAACTGCGGGGAAGATCAGAATTTTTCCTCTAGCTACAGGCAGGCTGACACTGGAATGAGTATCAGCAAATTTCTAAAGGAAAGACTGAATATGTATATGTTTTAAGGTTAAGGGCACAAATTTAAGGAATCTCAAAAAACTCTGGATGAGGCTGCAGGGCAGTCAGTGCAGTTTGGTGCAGGGAGCTGGCGTCGGGGGACTGCAGGGTGACCTTACTCCGTGTTAGACTTTTTATTACCCTTGCTTCTTGCTTACCAGGGGCAAGCTATTGCCAGTAATAGAGAGTCCATTGTGCGTATTGGGCAGCCCAAGTCTCTCTGAGGTCACTCTCAGCTCAGTCCTGACGCTGCTTAAGTTGCCCATATTTAAAAGATAAAAAGCATGATAAAAATTCATCTCCCCTTTTCGGAGTTGGGAGGAAAACACAAAGCAGGCCACTGAAGGATGGTCAGCAAATCATGCAAAGCAGCAGAGTCACAAAGTACCTCATCTTTCATCACTGCTCAGCATCTCTTAGCACCTTTTTTTCTCTAAAGAGTAATGTGGCAAGAAGAATCTCAGAGTAGTGCATTTCCCTCTGTCCCCCACCTCTTAGTTACACTGTAGCTAGTAAAGTGCTCTAGAGTATGTGTCCTAACTTCTTTAAGTGCTACATAGAGCATTGGAAATCTCATTTTTTTTTACTAAGTGCAAAAACAAAAATGTTCTCAAAGAAAAGATATTTCAAGAACCCTAAAAAGAATTTTAAAAAATTATGAAAAACCCTGATCTGTCTTCTTCGAGTAATTATACTCATATCAGGAAAATATTTTAGTTCAAAAATGAAACTAATTGTGAACATTATTGATCTTAATTTAATGATAAGGTAAAATACTTTTATAAAGATGTACATCTGGTAACATATTATAAAACCTTATTTTAATCTTTCATTTCCATTAACATTATCCTTTTTTCTTACATGACTTTCCTTCTTAAAATGTAAGTGCTAAGCATCTACCATATGTTGGGGACTGACTTCAACAGGGTAAAGTCAGAAATGAACTGAGGAAAATGCCTTAGCTTGTGTAGGAAAATGTTGAAAATTAATATTTGGGAAAATAAATGCTTATCACGTTAAGTGGTGGTTGTAAGTGTCAGTAAGGAAAAACAAAATAGGTAAAGAAGAGAGAGAAAGGCAATGGACAGCAAACCTTTCAGTGACAGAGATATTCCTTCTGATGAGACAGTATTTGGGACTGGACTTAAATGAAGAAGCTATCAGGATGTACGATAAATTTAGTCCAATAAAGTAGAAAAGATACACTGTGGAGAGACATTGGAGCTTACTGGGGAGGGGGGTCTGAGGGACAATGTTAGTACAGAGATCAGAGGGGTGGACTAAGCCTGAAAATTATGGTCACTTCTAAAATTTCTAAAACGTGGATTTAGAAAATTATAAGCAGCCTTGGTTTCACAGTTTCCAATCTGCAAAGAGGAGAGAAAAAATGCCAAGTGAGTGATTTGGGGCTATTCTATTCATGTTGTGTGCCCAGTGGCCAGGAGAATGGTTAGTGGTAAATCAATAAAAAGTTCCAAGTAAAATTATTGTCATGATGGAAATGAACCTTTTCTCTCAACTCCTGATCTTTGGAAAGTTTAGCTTTTGTCTTGTATTCACATTTGTTCCTTGCATGAGTGTTAGGTGAAGCCCAGTGGTTTTGGATGCTGTCAGGTGAAGTGATCCTCTATAGAAATTTCATGCTGCTATATACCACACTCATTTTCCATGATCGCCAATACAGACCGACTGTCCCTTTCCTGAGATGCTCCGGACATAAGTGTTTTGAATTGTAAATACTTCTTATTATTTTAGGACATTTGTATACACATAATGAGATGTCTTTGGGATGGAACCCAAGTCTAACCACCAAAGTTATTTATGTTTCTTATATATCATATGTCTGAAGATAATGTGTACAATATCCTTAATGTACCAGCACTGTAATTGTGACATGTCACATGAAGTTAGATTCCGAAAATCCTACTTGGGATATCATGACAGTGCTCACAGTCTTATGTATTGGAGCGTTTCAGATTTTACATCTTTGCATTAAGTATGCTCAACTGTACCCACTAAAAAATATTCTTGGTTATTTTTCTGCCATTTAATTTTCCTTTCTAAAAAAGCAAATTATTTTCAAATATACATTATCATATCTTTGCAAATAAATACTTTTAAACTGATCCATGAGGTTAGTTTTCCTCTCCGTATTTCCCTTGATTTTGGTTACTTTGGTGCAATTCTTTCAAGCTTGTTAATACATCCTAAGTCTCACTTTCTGTGGTACACATCATGTCTCAATATACCAGCTATTTTTTTTTTCCATTTCACTGACTTGAGCTTGAAAAAGTCTCCCTCAGGTCTTACTGATTTGTTCCTAACTGGTTTGACTACTGTGTAGAATTCAAACGCCAGTTGGCTGTGTTTCAATAATCATCTCATTTTTGTAACTTCCACCTGGCTCCTGGGTTCACCCACTTTGTCCTAGAATTTCTGATCTGCTTCTGTCCCACTTGGCTTCCTTGGGTGTTGGCTCACATCTCTCACACGCTCTGTGAAAGGATCAGTGATTGGGAATGTTTTTTAGATCTTGCACTGGACAAGAGAAAAGAGGGCAAATATCACTAGAGACACATGGTAAAAATATTGAATAGGTTTATTGGCATAATTTAAGAAACAAAATCAGCAGGGCAGATGGCACTTTATAATTGTTCAACACAGAAGAGGAGCTGAGGAGATTAAGAAGGATGCTTCTCTGAAGGGACTGCAGAAGCAGATCTGGGATGTTTCTGAACATTCTTAACCTTAAGTCAGGTTGTGTTTTTGCGTATTGTGCAGAAGTCTTAAAATTTTTTATCTGGATATTCATGTGTTTTCTTCTGCAATATGAATTGGAAGTTATAGTACTGGTGTTTTTTTTTTTTTTTGGTCTGTTTTTCTATTAAACCCTTCTGGAATTCCTGCTACTCAGTTATTTTTCTTTAAATTTTCTTAACTTCAGCTCATATTTTTCATCAATTTATCATTTGCTTTATCATAATGAAGTGTTCCTCAACTTTATCTTTAAATTTCATTTTTTTTTTGAGCAGGATATATTTATTGAGAGAAAGCTTCTGAGAGAGAGACAGAAGGGGTCCCACGTGGGTTGCCTGAATTTCATTCTTTATATGTCCTTTTTTCTTTCCTCTCCTCTCCTCTCCTCCCCTCCCCTCACCCCGCTCCTCTCCCTTCCCTTCCTTTCTTCTCTTCTGTTCTTGTTATCCCTCCTCTTCTTTTGCTGCCTGATCTGACTACCCCCCAAAATTATTTATTCATTGACATAACTAATTGTTGCAGGTCTATAAGCCAAGTAGGCAGAACACACCCATGTCCAATTTTTTGGAAAAGAAAGTTTTCTCTTAATTCCTCTAATTTCCAAATTGATTGCACCTCTGTCTTCTCTTGAGACCTGGCCATGGTGATGACAGGCAGCAGCTACAGTCCTCTAGATGATTAGAATAAGGAGGAAATATTGGTGTCTACATGCTTGGTACTTTTTTCTCAAACATGATTGCAACCTCTGCTTTACCATTATTTCTAAAAAGAACTATTGATTGCTAATCTTGGTCTTTTCAGGTCATCAGCAGTTCAGATTTGAAAAAGGAGAATTGCTCCTCAATCAGATATTCATACATTCATACATTTCAACATTTGGGGATATACCATGTCTTTCTCTACTTGTTTTTCTCTTTTCTAACTTTTAAATTTTGTTTTTGATCTTCTAAAGCTCATATCTATTTAGGTTTACTTATTTTTCTTATTATTTTATAGGATTTGGAGGAGAAATCAAAGCATAATGATTTTTTTATGTTTCCATTAAAGACTAGTTTGTTTCATTCATTATTCTGAAGCATTATAATTAACTCATGAACTCATTTTAAAATGTACTATGTGGGCTGGGGATACAGCTCAGTGGCACTGTGCCTGCCTGGGAACTGTGAGGTCGTGAGTTTGATTCCTGATACCAAAAATAAGTAAATAAAAAATAAAAAAGGTGTACTATGTAATAATTTTGATGCATAGTTTTTTTCCCCTCCTGAGGTTTTCCTGGATATATCTCTTAATGTTATTATATATTCTTTCAGTTTTGCAAAGTCTTTAGTCTAGCATCCTTGTTTCCCAAAGTTTAATTAAGAATGTTGCATTGTTGAAATAGACTTGTGGTCTAGGTATAAAGTGGTCACTAGCCACATATAGCTAATTGAAAATAATTGAAACTAGTTAAATTTAAACAAAATTAAAAAGTTATCTTCTTACTCATATTGATCTCTTTTTGAGTGATCAGTGTAGAAAATTTCAGCCAGTCCAGGTACAGAACGTTTCTGTCAATGCAAACACTGTGAATGGGTGACAATCATTTAGATCTAAGCAACACCAGGACATGTCTAAAAACTACATGTCCGTTTCAAATTCTCTCTAGGATCTTTAGTCTTTTAAGTCTTCCTAGTTCCATTTAGAACAGATCTTTGCAGACTTAAATGTGGACATGAATCTCTTGGGCATCTTGTCCCATTCATTCTGTGTGAATCAATTGGAATAGAGCTCAAGAGTCCACATTTCTCAAACTCACCCTGCATTAAGCTTGTTCTGCTTGGAACCATACTTTGAGTAATACAATTCTGAAAGAGAGAGAGAGCCTCAATTTCCTTAGTAAGTTTCAACATTTGATTATTGTTTGCAAATAAACAAGGGGGGCAGAGCTATAGACTAGAGACAGAGTAGGGTAAAGATAGAATTCAATAATAGGATGTTTTTTGTAACACATAATTTTACCAGATCTATCTAGTCACAACTCCACCTGTTCATTTGCTTTTTTATCAGATGTTTGTTGAGTGAAGACTTCATGGCCAGCATTATTCTAAGCTCAGTACATACAAAACAAAAATAGTTCCCTTTTATTACAGTGTCTATTATATAATCAAGTTTACAATGATCATAGAGTGATATGCAAATGGAGAAAAAATGGCTAAAGAAATAATTGGATGAATAAAGCATGGAAAAGCTGATAAAGGTTACAAAGTTTGTGAGGTGGTGATGCTATCTGCCAAGCCTGGAACAGGTACAAAAGACTAGGGCACAGGCGAGTGCCTAGCTGCTTGGGAACCCAGAATTACTGGAAGGTCATATGCACAGGTCTTTGATTGAAATGAGGCTGGAGGCTTGACAAAAACATTATCCAAATTGTAGAGGTGGTCGTTTGCCAAAACTTGATGGACAAAACAGGAATTCTATTATGCAGGTATAAAATCAGAAAGCATTAAAGCAGCAATTTTAGAGATTTAAAGCAAATGATACCGAGAGATTCTTTGAATTAGTTGAGAAATCATATCATAGAACAAGGACAGTACCAATAACTTTCTGATAAATGAGCATGCATGGAAATTATAAATCTATGACTATTTGAATAGATTTCCATAGTTGGATGATTGTACGAGTTCTTATCACACATAACATGGATCATAGCAATAGGAACTAAGCCAGCAATAGGTATAATTATAAAAGAAGCAATTTAGTCTCTTTTGGCCACTTTCAGAATTGAGAACTCCATACCACTAAGTTACATGATTCTTAAGTTCTAGGCACCTTGAATACTGTCTAGAAACATGTTTTTTTTTCTCAAAATGTCTCCTGAGTAAAAGCAAATTCAAGAATTTTCTCAAAAACATTCCAACCTACATCTCACAATTAAAAATGTGCAGCCTTTACTACAGTGTGTGCCAGTTCAGCATGCATTTGAAGAAAACTTTTAAGAAGCTGAACCGTCTTCAAAAAAAGTCTCAATAAAACTTTTACGTTCCACTATATTCATTGAGCAAGTGCCGTGTACTTGAGATTATGTGTGCAGAAATAATGATGGGGGAAAAAAAACCCCTGAAACCTTTTGTCTGCAGTGTGACATGTGCTGTGTGGGCTTGACGCTCACTTGTTTTCTCAAGAGTTCCTCATATATGGCAGGGGTTTAGGGAATATTTGTGTCCTATGGCAGCTTCTCAACTCTCTAACCGCATGTGGTGCTTCAAAATTGCTCTTTTCTCTGAGTCAGCTGCAGAGTACGGAACACTCTTGCGACAAGTTTTTTAATGATGGCAAGGGGTACTTTAAGGGGGCAGATTTTAAAGCAATTTGTAGAAACATTTGTTTTCTGCTTTCTGTCCAAGTTAGAAATGGATTGGCCACAGTGAAGAAATAAATGTCATGACATTTCCTGTACAGGATCCGACATTATTTGGTTTCTGTGTTTTATCTCCCAAGTTAACTACCAAATTTTAATGCATTTAATGTGATTATGCTATAATAAATACTGTAATAACATTTATGTAGATTAAGCTCATACAACATTGATGCAAACAGATATCATACACTCCTTGGTGTTTGAATCAATTACAGTAACTTTTTAATAGAATACCTACTTGTCCTATATACATTTTATTATTTACTGGTAAATGGTTGGCTGATTATTGTCAGGGACAGTATTTAACCTATCAATGTAACTTGAATAGCCAACAAATGGCATCTACTCCTTGCTTTCTTTCTTCTTTCTTGTCTTTTCCCCTTCCCTAAACATGTATTAGATTCACAAATGTATTGGTAAATCAAAAAAGTAGGGTAAAAGTAGGGTATATTAGAGATTAAGCAATTAGCATTGTAAATTCATTTTTATGTTCTTTTAAATCTCTGTTAAAGCCCTATAACTAAATTTCCCTATGTACTTTATCCATATAGTTATACAAAATATTTTAAATAATTAAGGTTTATAAAATTTCAGACAAATTCTCTAACCTTGGTTTTTCATCTTTATAGTAAAAATTATGATAATCGTTTCTTGTGAACAAAAATGGACAGTATCAAAATTTTTTAAAAAATATGTGCTTAGTGACTTCTGGCTCCTACTCAAAGCTCAAAAATGTTGCAGTAATGATGTTATTAATATAAATGTTAATAGGGCTGGGGATCTAGCTCAGCGGTCTAAGCGCCTGCCCGGCAAGCGCAAGGTCGTGAGTTCAATCCCCGGTGCCGCAAAAAAAAAAAATGTTAATAATAATTATTGCAAAATAAGACAGTCTTTTTGAATATAGCTTTCAGATAATTTTGTTTTCTGTTACAGATTGTTTATATCCTTCAGTTAATGTTTTCCTAGAGTATAGCAATACCAAGCCTTCAGACACCTCTGAAATGTCTTTAAAATCTCTGATTGATATGCTGTCAGAATTCATCGAATATGTGAAGGGTTGTGAATGTTAAATAAGTTTACACTGTGTGCTTGTTCCTTTTTTTCTAAGCACAATGAACTTAAAATCTTGTAACTTTATCCTTGTCCATAGCAAGGTCTACAATTAGAGTTTCTATTTATAGTATCCATAACTCATTTTCATGGCACTGTGTCTGATATTTTTGGTCTCAAGTGATGTTGCACTCATCTTTCTTGGTAAGAGGGATGGTCCAGGGTAAATCACACACCCCTACCCTAACCCTTGCCTGTTAGAAATCTACACACCAGGATTAAAGCTGTGTACGTCACAGTCTGTTCTGTGAGGTAACATTCAGTGGATACTTAAATAAAACAGAAAGAGTTTTGGATGCAGAGAAGTAAATTAATTCTGACTAAAAAGACCATGGATAAATTCATGGTGGTTATGATAGCAAAGTTTAGATTTCAAGGATATATGCACTTACAACAAATATGGAAGGAGTAAAGGAAAGAATATTTGTATTTGTGGCAGTCTGTTAACTCTCTCAGATGAGAAGATTATTAAATAAACCAAAGAGGCAACAAGATCATATTAGACAACGGAAGTTTTCCTTGAAGACAAGACAAATCATGTCAGACAAATGGTAAAGGGAGTCCAAGCCATGAACTGCTGTTGCCACTAACGATGTTTTCCCTGTTTTTTAGATCAGGTCGCTTTCATGTGAGTCCCCATGATTAAATTGAAGTGTTAGTGTCGTCATTTGTTCTTCTATGTTTTGGTGAAGACTTCTTCCCATTAAACTTGACAATATTGTACACATATTTCACATTTCTTTAATAAAATTTAAATCATCTAGCTTCAGATTGTTTCTTTAAGAAATTTTAAATGTCATTTAACAGCTGCAAATATGAGTTCCTCCCATAATTTATTCCCAAGGTAAGCCAACCTTTTGATTTTATCCTGATGATTTAAGCAGTCATTGAATATTCAAAACAGTACTTTCACTACATAAGGTCATGCTTGTCATTAAGAAGGAACATTCTGATTTTATGGTGGCTTTAATAAAAATATCAGAGCCATTATAATATTAAGTGGCATACAACCTCAATACTTCTTTACATTTTTAATGATGATGTTTTCTATCATGTAATTATAGTGCATGATCATTTACAATTTCAGTCTTCTAGAATATTTGGTGTCCAAAAACATAAAGAAGTCTTTTGATATATTACACATAGTGAAATTTAGACTATATGTAATTTTTTCACTTTCTTTTGAAAAGTACCTCTGATAAATTAGTGACTTTTAGCCCTGGGTTTTTGTTGTATACTTTATACCAAGGATATTTAAGAAATTTAAATATAAAACACTTTCCAAGATACAGTGTTTATGCACTGTGGTGCTATGAACAAGGGCTTGCATGTATCACTGTAATAGGATGTCTTTAGCTTTCAGGAAGATACCTAGAATTAGATGAGCCAGGGAAAATTAAATTTCCATTATTTTTCACACTGAGAGGTTAACATGTTGAACCTGGGATATAAATGAGTCACCATATTCTTCCTATCAGCTATCCAGTGTTGGAGTGTGCTTGCCTGTTCTGTTGGTCCGAGATGTGGGTGACTTAGCATTTGTACTGTCACGCACAAATGTTGAAGGAAGCTGGTTTACTATAAATTTTTATGCTGAGTGGTGAACTCAGACGTAGCCATTTTAGCTGGACTCAGATTTCTCTAGGATGCTGGTTTGGGCTCCATTTTCTTCCAGCTATGGATGAGCAGCAGAGTTTCACACCTTAAGACAAGAGGCTGTCTGTGGTCAGCAGCTGAATGAAGAAAGTGCAGCAGTGTGGCTAAGGAGGCCATGCAGTTTCCTAAACGGTTGTGCATGGAGCTTGTGAAAAACTCCCTGCTGCTCTGACAGACCGAAGGTTTCTGGAATTGAAGCTTTATAATGGAGAGATGTGGGCTTTGTGTTGTACTTAGCCAAGCAATCTCTTGGCATTAGTGGACACGTGAATACAGAATCACTGTGCTTTTTACTCAATTCCACAGCTGACCTAATATGTCTGTTGCTCCTTTCCTAAGGGAAGCAGAACATTTACCCTGGACACACTTCTGATCTGGACACACACGTTATCCCCAAATAATCTCTCTAGAGATAGGATGTGAGAGAGAGGAGGGAGAGTAGATGGAGAGATACATTCTATTTCTCTCAGAACAAATGCCTTTGGAAGTCTCTAGCTGTGTGCTCTTACCTCTGCTATAGGCTGCTATCTTCCATTTTATAATAGGAAGACCTAAATATCCTAAAGTAATCTGTCAAGAGGATCAACCAGTAAGCAATAATTCCCTGAAAACCAGTCCTTTTTGTGATATTTATTATGTAGATTTACCTCAGCAGATGTGATCACCTAGGCTCGGTGTAGTCATTCTTATACACACGGAGGACATTAGGGGAACGAAGACATAATTCATGAAGAATGAGATTATAAATAACTGAAAGATAATGTTAGACTGCTACATGTGTTGTTAAAGGATAGAAATTAAAAGGAATGAATACTGCCTCAGTTCTGGCAATTGGTTAAAAAAAACCATCAAGGAATGGAAGGCAACTAAATTCAACAAAGGAACAATATTTCTTATATTATTTGAATACATTGTATATAGATTTAGCTGCATAAAAATGGGTTTTCTATCTTTTAAATTGCACGTTGGTTATGGTATAGGTTTGTGTGGCACCATGTATTCGGGTGGATTTTTATAAAAATGAAGCATACATTATACTTCAAATAGTCAAGACCTATTTTTCTCAGATATCTTCATATACAATACTATCACACAACAGCGCCTATCATAAGCATTCCATGCACACTTAATTCAGTGAATAGCTAAAGAAAAAACTCATGAGTCCCTCTTTTATATTGTAAGGGTTGTAAAAAATTTAGTCCTTGATTGCAGTTAACTACAAACACAAGAGAAAAATCTTACTTCCTGGTAACTATTTGCTTAAAGATGCATTCCAGTTGGTACATTTCTCTTAGCAATATATTACTTTGAAGTCTACTAGGATTCAAAACCAGTACTGAAAAGTGGTGATATAATTATCTCAAAATGTTATACTTGTTTATTTGTTCTGACTCTATCAAATAAGAAAATATACACAATCCATTGAAACAAACTAGCAGAGTAACTACAGATGTACATTTTCCAATAAATAGGGAGATTGCAAGTATCTTTGGAACTCTTGTTTCTGGGAAGTTGAATGAACTCTTGTTTTTGGGAAGTGAGCCTCACAATGGCTCACTTTGTTGTATTAAACCAAAAATAAAAAGATAGATACAACTACTGTCAATAGAGGTAGACAGCATGATTTAGGAAGAAAGTAAATACACAAAGACTATTTTCCTAGGTGTGCATCTCCGTCCCCATTCTTCTCTGATATGCTCATTCTTTGACTAATTCTGCATTCTAGACCTAATTTTGTTATCTTCGCTCACTCCCTTGAACTTTCTATTTATTGTGGAATCTTTGGTTCAAGTTCTATTCGTGTAATTCTGGACTTCCATCTTCTATCTTCAAACACATGTGAGTCTTAATATTTCCAGCAAACATCTATTAGAATGACCCATCCAGGCTTCAAATTTCACAATTAACTTGAAAGGTAATGAACAACTTTGTTCCTAGTCATTTGCCATGTCGTGCCGGTGAGATATGTGCTAGCAGACGCTAATGTTCAAAATACAAGGACAGAAGCAGCTACTAGAGGGTGATCTCAATGTAGGTGGCACAGGAGAAAGAATGAGACTACAGGGAGTCCTGGGTAAACTTGATCTACTTAACCATTTTATCAAGAACGAGACTCATTCTATCAGAGCAATGCTGGTGGTTTGCTGACTATGTTATTTATATTTTGATAATGTGCAAAAAAGAATTATGGATTTAATTGATCGAGCAGGTTTTGTGGAGGAGAAAACAAAGGCGCAAAACATGCTTTTACTTTTTCTAAATCCAGATCAGGTAACATCCATTTCTGTGGGATTGGAACTGTAGGTCAAATTTCTGCCAAACATTTATTTTTTGGTTTCCAAAATATAAACCATTTTAAGTTAATGTATATTGATGCACATATCTTAGAAACATAAATATTTAAGTTCATATATTTGAATCCAAATAAAACCGTTAATATATATTGTGAGTCTCTAACAAGGGAAGTATACGTGACTTTTAATGTCCTACTGAATAAAATTAGACAAAATGAAAAAAGTTATTTATTTATAGCCCAAATTACTCTCTGACCCAAATAAATATTTATCTGATTGGGAAACCTGAGAAAAGTGAAATATGTGCATACTTCTCCATCTTGGAATCGCTGTCCACTCCAAGGCTGTAGGATTTTCTAAGGGGGCATCTTATTGTATTTTAGGAAGAGTCATAAACCCAGTAGGACAGCTCATCACCATGATTGATAACAACATCGTTCTCAGATTTGCCAGATATGTATTACTAAACCTAGAAGCTGTTTATCAATCATTGAGCTTCTATTATGAAACAAATCTGAATGACATTGCTAACATTATCACAACCCTCACTTTGAAGTGCTGTGCATTTTTAATTTCTTAAATAGGATTCGTAAGAATTTAAGTATAGTATTACTATCACAGAGTCCCGGACACTGTACCGGACTGAAACCAGAATGTGTCATATCAACTTGACATGACTTTCACCATCAGCTAAATTTCTCGCCACAGAGTTGGAAAAAATCCAAGAGAACAAATTACCAGCCATCAATTAAGACTCCAGCTGGAATCTTTCCTAGTTTTCACCATCTTTCTGTCTACCACCTCTCTCCCTCCCTTTTACCTACTCCTTCCCTTCCTTCCTTCCTCTTAAAAAAGTTTTGATTTGATCCAGCCACACACCCGGCCCCTTGTTTCCAAATAATTAATAAGGTACATTTAGCAAGGATGATTAAGTAAAAATAGAAACTGTAACCATGGAATATTGATTTTCTTGCAGAAAACTTTTACCAACTCAGGAACTTTGGCCATATCCACAAACAGATGACAAAATATGAATATTGACTTTGGGCAAAACTTTGTAGAGGATTATTATGAAAATAAACCATAGAACACATGGCAAAAATTTATTAGCTGTGTTTACCTCATTGTGCACATCACTCACCTGCCATCATGGTTTCTGTGGTCACGAATTTTGATTATTTTGTTTTCTTTAATGTTGAACAACGGGAGGAGTTTTGGACTGAGAATGAGGGAATTTACTTTCTTATTCTAATGGATAATATAGGTCATGTGGTGTGGGATAATTCATTTACTGTCATCTGAGACTTTATCTTAAATAACTTTTACCTACAAATTCTGAGTCTATGAAAGATGCAACATTAATATTTCATTGTTGGATTTTCAAAAAATAGGACTAGATCCAAAATTTTCATGTTTGTAAGTTAACTTTATGTGGGGTGTCAAAAGAGAAGTTGAATGTAGTACCAAATATCTAAAGATACACTTTTCTGAACTCTTAACTTTCTAATGCTACTTTATTTCAAATGTTTTGCTTGTCTTAACATGAATGATATCTTAGGTTTAATATGAAGTATAAATTTCATGAATGAAATCATAGGTTTAATATGAAATACAAATTTCTATTGTGAAATGGGGCCTAGTGGTGCACACCTGTAATCCCAGCACTCAGGAGGCTGAGACAGGAGGATTGTTGCGAGCTCTAGACAAGCCTGGGCCACAAAGTGAGCTCAAGGACAGCCTGAACAACATAGTGAGACCCTATCTCAAAAAGACAAGGGCCAGGGATTTAGCACAGTGGTGTAAGTGCCTGCCTGGCAAGTGTGAGATTGTGAGTTTGATCCTTGGTGCTGGTAAAAAAAATAAATAAATAAATTTCTATTGTGATATATGCAAGCTTTTCTTTTGATAAATCTAGTAGATAATTCTTTGGAAAGGTATCCCATGTATGTTGCCATACCATAATTTTGAACTTATCATTATTAAAATTATGAAAATATGCTCAACAGTCTATGGAAACAATGCTGTTTATAAAATCTGGATTAAATTGAGAAGGGACCTGACAGTTGTAAAAATGTTTTAGACTTTTAACTTGCTTTCTCATTTTGATATATCAGTTTTTACTCTTCCTGTAAATGCTTAAATTTATTCTTATCATTACACTTGACAATATTCTCATATTTTTAGTTAATTTTTAAAAATAACTTTTACTGAGTTTTCCTACTGTTCCAAATAGAGAGAGAATCAGCAATTTTTTTAGATTTTTACATGCATGTCTGCTGTAAGCCTACAAATGGATAAGCCATATCACTACAAGTGTATTTTAATGAGTATGCAACATGGCCATATTTGTTAGTATGCAAACACAATGAAATAATGCAAAACATAACTATTTTTATGTCACTCTATTGAGTTTAAAATCCACTGGAACTACATTAGTGAAATCAAATGAGAAATGTATCAACTGAAATCCTTTCCTAACAATTAATTACCCTAAAGGAAGAGTACAGTTTTTTTATTCTTCTTGCTTTGTATTTACTGTTTACACATTTTATTCTATTATAGAAGAGTGTGCATATGTGTGGGTTAACTGTACTTTTACTTTGCAAGTGGAAAAAATAATATTTTATTTTTTGTACTTCATTTATTTATATTTCAGCCATTTCAATTTGCTTGCCGTATTTCCTGAAACACAGAATGAAGTTTTGAGATTTATAACTTATTGGTCATGTAGTATAAGGGGAATTGTCTTAGGCTACAACTGATTCTTTACCTGAATCTGTAGAGAGTAAAAGTCAGACCTTGTAACTTATATACTAAGGGAAGTGTCTCTGGCCTCTGATGCTATCACAGAGGGTTTAGGCAAAGGCAGTCATTCATCATCTATATTGAGAAATGCTAGTACTGCTTTTATGGATACGGTTACTTCTGTGCCCAGCAGAGAAAAAAGAGAAAATATATACATTTTTGAGATGTGTAGAATGCAAAAGAGCTAGAGAATGAGCATTTTTGACTTTGCTCAGTATCCAAGATACTGATGGTGCAGGACGCCTGTATTACCAAGATTGCACATGTGTGAATGTACATACTGGAAAGACGCTTCTTTTAGCAAAATGTTGTTTTCACGCTGTTTCTGTGAATGTAGTGCCAGGAATGCAGCCTCAGAATATTTTATTGGTAATATTTATTTTGCAAAGCTAGGCTCCACAAAGGCAGTGTCAGCCTCTCTCTTTGCAGGTGCAGACAACCACGGCTTTGCAAAACCGTGATGGCGGCTGGGGTAACGTGCTGGAGACGGTGGCCTTTCTGCCCTGCACCGCAGTGCGACCCTGGAAGGGGCGGGAAGCCAAACCCCAAAGTTCTCACTTGTTTCCGTAGTTATAATATCCAAAGAAAGGCCAGTCCTCACTAAACCGTTTAGTTCACAAATTAAGAGCGTAAATCCTTTTAATGATCCGTTTTTGTTTTCTGGAAAACGCAGATGATATTTCTTTTCATTTATTGAAAAGCTTTTTAAGAGATAAAAAATAAAAATTATGTACATAACAATGAGGCACACAATCTTATATTTTCCTAGTTGAGTATGTAAAAGTAGCATCTAAAATGTATTAATGTTTTATTTCATGCATATATTAATGGATATGCACATCTGTCTATGATGCATATTACATATTTAAAGGTAAATTAAATATCATGCACTCATTTTTAAGTACAAGGATGTACACTATGCCATTATTTATAATGGAAATATCATGAAATAAATTAGAACATTAACAAAGGATTTTTAAACAAATAGTCTGATTATTTGATGAAATATCATGTCTTTATGAAAAACATACCAACAACAATGTTAAGAAAGTGGGTAATTATTGCTATATATTGCTGAATTTTACTAGAGAAAATTACTAATATTGGTATCAGTTTACTTTCTCTGTGTAGAAATGGCAAAAATGTTTAGATCTATATCACAGTGACTCATAGATATTAGAATTATGAATAAACCAGACTCTCTATGAGATATATTACTTCTGGAATTACAGAAAGTATTGTAATTTATTTTCAAAAATTAAGGGCAAATACTCTGGCTTCCAGTGCTGTTAATGACATAGTTTTTGTATGGGCTACTAGATGAGGTGATTTTAATTAATTAGTAATTAACTTTTTAGTGCATGAAAACATAGAAGTTGCTAAATTCATATGATGAAATTAACTTTCTGCTGAACTAAGCTATATGAAAACACATATTTAAGCAAATGGTTTATTTTCCTTTCTAAAATTTGGGTGCGTGGTATAGTCGACATCACTGAACACTTAAATGTTTGGTTGCCGCATAATATAACAAATTATCTGAAAAAGTTAATATAGGCTCTCACTAAATTAATGTGTAGCCTCACACAACTTGGTGGGGATGTGTTTACAACTCAAGAATATATTTCTAAATTCAAGGAGAGACCTTTAGTAGCAATAAAATAAACATGGATGTTTGACCAAGAAAACACATGGTGACAAATCATATCATAAAAGGATGACTAGAAATGGGTGGTCACATTTATCAGAACAAGATCAAAGACACAGAGTATAGATAGCTTATATCCCATTTTTTAAGGTCATCATGTAAGCTACAGATTCACCTACAAATTGCATTTTACTGTATAAACTTGCATGAGTCCATTACTTACTTTTTAAAAATTTCAGTTTTCCCACACGTGTGTAGTACATAAAGTTTACATTCTTTTGTGAAACTGGTACTTCCCCTTTGAGAATAAGCACCACAATTTATAATAATAACTAAATCTTGAAAGCAGCCCATACTTCCATCAGCAAATTAATGGACCAAAAAAACAAAAAAAGTGGTATTTATACACTGTGGAGTACTACTCTGCCATAAAGTAAGTTAAACTTGAGTCATTTGTAGAAAAATGGATACACCTTGAGACCGTAATGTTAAATACAATCAAATAGAGCAAATCAGGCACATCAGTTGAAAAATCACATTATTTCTCTTGTATTGAAAACCCGTAGTAAAAATAATGAATAGAATGAAAGATAGAAAATAGGAAGTAGGGAAATAGATAAATTACTTACTAGCTGAACCTTTGTAAAAATTATGAAAAATGATGCTAGCAGCTACCTAAATCAATCAACAAATAAACATTTTGATGTAAATGAAGAGCCTGGGAAGCATGGACACAGAGCAGCAACTCAGTAATGAGACAGTTGAATCCTGCTCTGGTTCTACATTCGTTGGGGCCTTGTGAAATTGCACAAAACCTCAGTTTCCTCCCCTGGGAAACGTGGATGATAGTGCTTTTCTCATTAGATCACTGAGAGTGTTAAAATTTTCGAGACAAGGAAAATGCCTTGAGCAGCGCCTATTATAATAAGTTATCATCTCATAAAGTATTTGCAGAAATTACGTGAATATATTTTTAAATGGGCTACTTAGAAGGTTGCCTAATATACAGCATTTTCCAAAGATTAGTAATTACATGTGCTCTGTGTGGTGGCTGTCCTCTAAATGGGACACACAGACATCTACCAGATTGTAAGAGAAATACAGCCCATCTACATTTGGTTCAAAAAACCTTTTTGTTCTCATTAAAATTTCCATTTGAAAAACTGGTAAAATAATAATCTGAGTACATCTTTCTCATAAATTCTACAGTAATTTCACACCATCAATGTGTATCTGTGCGAGAGGGTGGCAATAAAGCAAATTACGTATTTATCATGAGCATCTTGACATCAGAATAAATTCTGCCGAAGCATGATTTCCGGTGTTGGTGAATCACCAGCGCGCATCGCTGCTTACTTTGCTATGGCATCAACAAAGAACCTGCTCATCATAGCTGACTGGTGCTAAAAATGTAATACAGAAAACCTGGACATTGCCTCTTAATTAAATATTGGAAATACTGTTCAGTGTAACTTTACACATGATGCTTTGTAATCTATTTTTTCAGTTTAAGCAGGACATCTATTATTTATCTTGACATTAATCAATAATCATGAAGTGTACAAATTCATCTAAAACCAGGGCTTAGATAACAGATTAACTTAGCCTTTGTGGAGTGTAACATATGAGCTATGATGCTTCTCTCTCTCTCTCTCTCTCTCTCTCTCTCTCTCTCTCTCATTATCTCTGTCTGTCTGTCTGTTGCTCTCTCTCTATATATATAGATATATAGATATATGAGTCAAATGTATAGTGAATGCTTACATTTTTAAAAATTATGGTAAAAAGGCTTATTGCTATTAATATCACTCAAAACACCAAAACATGCCTCATTTCTTCAAACACAGTCATCCCATTGTTTCAACAACTTTCTGAAGCAGTTCTGGCACTCCTCATTTGTAAGTCTTCAGTTGTGTTGTTGTGTTTGTCTTGACGTCTTGAAATGTTTTCCTTCATGGTCATTTTGACTTTGATGAGAATCCAAGGAGTCACACAGTGCCAGAACCAGTGAGCAAGGTGAATAAATTAGATGAAGATAAAGGTTTTTGCAAGGCCTGTTTCCCTGTTAGATGGCGCACAGATGCAGCATTCATAAAGTTTTTGATCATACCACATAAACACTTTCACAGAAGAAGACTTCCAGAACTGCTTCAGAAAGTGGAAGAACAATAGGAAAATTATGTTCAAAACACAACCATATTTGAATGGGATTAGTGGCAATGTGTCTTTTGCTGTAGTAAAATTTTTAATTTGAATATCATATTTTTGTTATCTGTGTGCAAGTGTGTTTATAAGCTGTACTTGATGTTAAGTGTGTGCAACTAATTTAAAAGTTCTTGTGTACTTGTTAAGTATTCCATAAATTTGAAATCCCTGCTGTATATACAAATCCAGCAGTGACTAACATCAGAGAAGATAAATGTAATAGCAAAGATACTAAATTTAACCAAAGGAACTGTAAATTGGGTTATAAAGCAATGCACAATGTATTTCTAAGAAGTTTAATTCCATATTTAAAAAATAAAGGTAATTAGAAAAAACAAATTGCAACAACTTTGATCAAAGTGAAACAGCTTAGTAGTTCTCCACAGCACCCTGTACGCCTGAGACGTGGTCCATGCTGGCTCTCTGCAAAGTTTTGGTGTCAATTGTGAGTTTGCCTCTGTTCCATCATTTGCTACAAATCACTGTTTAGAAAAAATGCATTTCCATCCAGTGTTAGTTTAAGATTTGTAAAAATGTTGCAAGTTACAGATGGTAGGAAAGATTTGTCCATTTGTCTAGGTTACTTTTCTCTCTCATTGCTGAGACAAAATACCTGACGCTCAAAATGAAGGAAGGAAAGGTTTATTTAGCTTACAGTTTTGGGGAGGTTTCAGTCCATAGTCAGCTTTCTCCAAATCAGGCTAGTATGACTGAGGGTCAACATGGCAGCTGGGGCAGACACCAGAAGATACAAGAGCAAAAGGGCAAAAGGGAGAAAAACAGGCCTCCTTCCCTCTCTTATATGGTATGCTGGCTCTGCCCTTGGGCGGGTGCAAGGCTCACACCACCAGGCCCAGTGCTAGACAAGGAACCAATCACAAATGCTAGATTTAGTGGCCTCCATGACTGCATGAGGCTTGGGGGGTGCATTTAAACAAACCATAACACCATTAAATGTAATTTCATGCAAAATATTTTACAAAATGCTTGATATATTATATTATCTTCGTGTACATTGTTATGTTCCAAGTCTTTTAGAAAAGGTTCTGTAGATGAGAATTATTCTCTGAGTTCTTCAAAAGAAATCAGAGAGGAACACGTTGAAAAGCAAGACTACAGATTTCTTTCTTTCTTTCTTTCTTTCTTTCTTTCTTTCTTTCTTTCTTTTTTCTTTCTTTCTTTCTTTCTTTCTTTCTTTCTTTCTTTCTCTTTCTTTCTTCTTTCTTCTTTCTTTCTTTCTTTCTTTCTTTCTTTCTTTCTTTCTTTCTTTCTTCTTTTCCTTATTCTAATTCTGTTATGTGCCTTATATTTTTCACTATATACCCTTTTTGCAATATTGGCTACTTGCAATATTGGCTACTTAATACATGCTATAAAAATAAAAATCTAAAATTTCTCCCTGCCCATAAGGTATCTAAACAGTATCCTGATAATAAATATGTGGCACTTAAGCCAATCCCTGTAATAGCAGGTAGAAGTTCTTGTGATTTTGTGGAATTATGGGAAACTCATCCTGGCATTTTAGTGTAAATTCTACCCTTTAGAACAAAAATCTGATGACAATTCTATGTCTTAAAAGTTTCCTACTCAGAGTGTCAGTTAACCTTTTTTCTGAGAATTTTGACCTATTGTGACTGTGTTCTATTACTTAGATTTCATACAGAATAAATCCCTGTGGACAAAATGTCATTGCACGCACACACACACACACACACACACACTCTCTACATGTAGCATAACCCCATGCTAACATGATCCCCATGAACAAACAAGTTCCAGCTTAGTCTTTGGAAGTTGCAGCGTAAAACAATCTGCACACTTGGACTTAATTTCAGTGTAAGAAAACTAACACTTCCTACAGAAAATGTCATAAAACTACCACAGCAGCATCGATCTGGGAGTAAGATGATTTGAAGACTACAACTTTGAGTCATAGGAACTCACTGAGTTGGGATTTATAGAACAAACCAAACATCCATCCAAAACTTCAAACATATGGCACCCTCTGCTGCAATGTGGACTGAGGTCTACAACGTGCTCTAAAAAGTGAGATGCAAGATTGGAACTCAAGCTCAGTTCCATCATGCACTAATGACTCTGCTGCCAAATGAACTTCCAGCCAGCTGCTAAATTAGTATGAAAAAGGACATTAAAACTTTTTCCAAAAGTTATCTTCTCTCAAGTTTTTTCTTTTCATATATCCCACTCACTCATAATTTGTACCAGGTAAAATTACCTCCAGCAAATCGGCAGTCTACCTTTTAAATGCATTACTTTAATATCTGAATCACCCTGTGTTCTGGAAGCATCATCTCCTACTCTTGCTGCTTTTCATGGGGTCTCTTTTCTGTATCTTCTGCCTGTGTCATAAAATAAATCCACTGGTAACCCCATTGAGCTATAACTAACTCTCCTTAGACTTTTAATCCCTTTTTTAATCTATTAACCTGTGCCATAATGCATTGTTGAATAGCTTGAAAGCATTTTTGAAATATTGTCTACAAAGAATTCCATATGATATATTTGTCAAAATACTGAAAAAAGATACGTTTACTACTGTGGTAGAAGGTTCAAAATAAATAATGGAAACATAAATTAATTAAAAAGCCATGGTTTTCATTTGGAAACAATAGCATAATTAGTTTTGATTTTTTCATCACATATATTAAGACTCCACAAAAATATAAATTTTTCTTCTGTAAGCCACAGAAATGCTTCTTGGCTACAGACATCTACAGTGCAGGTAGGGAAATAAAATTCAGCATTTCATGTGTATGCATCAAAATTACAGGTTAGTAATATAATACCTCTTACATGGCTTTTCTTCTGAAAACTCAGAGTGGTAAATAAAATATTTTCCTATAAAGGAATGCTAAGGTACATGTTTGTTTAAGTGAGCCCAAAGAAACCCACATTTTGAACTTCTTTTGTAATGTGAAAATATAAATCACCATGTTGATGATTATTATACTGTAACCCAAATCAAAATCTCAGGTTCTATTTTTAAGAGAAACCTATGAGGAATGAAATTTGATCATCTATAAAATTAAGATTGGACAATCCACTAACATTTAACTTCAGGAACTGTGAACACGACTAGTCTCTGTGAAAGGATTCGTGATATGTGCAATATGCAAGGATCTAAAGCTATCTGTACCAAGCATCCCATTTTATAGACGAAGAAACTGATGTCAAATTAACAAATTGGGAGAATTTGAATCAAAAACATATGAAATAAACTTTAAATTTTATTTTACTACTTCTACCCTGTAGCAAGACCCTATTTCTGTCACTATTCATGTGGATTCCTGACCACTTCAGTAAGTGAGGCAAAGTCTATCATGCTACATTTGGGCTTGTGAGTAATCAGTAGCTACTGTCACTTGAAGCCAGGCAATGCTAATTGCAGTAACTAGTTCCAGACTGTATCATAATGAATTTTCTACATGCATGTGACATTGGTGCATTTGCTTTGCTCTTAAAAAAAATGTTTTTCTTTCTGAAAACTAAAGGTGGAATTGTACATTCTTCTGTGGACTTCCCAGGTCTTGAAGTTTCAAGATTACCGATATGGTGGTATTGATTTCTTGTATTCTTTTGCCATAGATCTTAAGCGTTCTCCAGACACTTTTGATATGAAGTTACCCCTTTGATTTCTGTAACAAGACAGCAAAATAGCACTCCTGTCACAATTACTGGCAGGGTGGAATCCTGAGTCTTTTAACTGAGTCAAGGGATCCAAGCCTTACTTGAAATCACTGAATGTGAGCTAATCCAAAATATTTTTATGTCAGACACATTTTTCCTTTATTAACCTATATCGCCGTACGTATTAGTTACCTATTAGGTAACAAGATCCACAGTAGATTCTGAGGTTCCAGCAACAGCAATAAAAAATCAGTATCTGTCACTAGGTGACATTTGCAGAATGGTGGAAGCTACAGTGAAAATGACAGACAGGAATAAAAGATATTCAAAACATACAGATGTCAGTTTCTGAAAAAGGAACCTGCTTCTGACTGAGGAAAGTCCTTAAAGTGGTCAAAAGAAGAAATTTCTCTTATTCCAAACAACATACAAGAAGGAAAGAACATTGTTATGGTTGATGCACTGTGTCAACTTGAGAAGTTTAGAAATTTAAGAGACTCAGCAGGATGCCAGGGCCCTTACCTTGTAAATATATTGAACCTGTGCAAGAGGAGGGCATGGAGGTGGTGTGAATGCTGCACCTGCCCTGGGTAGGGTAGCCTGCTTACAATGTAAGGGAGGAGAAGAGGCTTGCTCTCCCCACTTTTGCTCTTGTTGCTTTGCGGTCCTTTGCCACTGGGCAGTGTTGCCTCTGTGCCATGCTACTCTGCCTTGGAGCCAGCCGATTATAGACTGAAAGCTCCACAAACTGTAAGATAAATAAACCACTCTTTCCTTAATTTTGGGTGTCGGGTATTTTGTTCCAGCAATGAGAGAAAGGTAACTAAGACAAACATAAAGGAACACTATGTTGTGATGAACTATTATTGTATTGTGGCAATATAAAGTAGAAAGTGTATAAAAGGAGATGAACCTGCAGACAGATGCTCAACAGTTAAGAAATTGAAAAGAAATTCAATTTTAATTTTTGAAAGATCAATGTGGTTGAAGTATACAAGGTGAATGGTAGGTGTTGAATGAATAGCATTTGTATTATTAAACATAACATAATCTAGGTGAGAAACTAACATTGTGGATAAAAGTAGTCACAGAATACAGGGGAAAGATGTAATATTAGCAATATTTGCTGAGTTAAAGAGACTGAACTGCGTTTATTTTAAAAAGTGCTGAAAAAAGTATCGCATGCAATCAAGATTATAATCTCGGTCTAGGAAACGTGTAGTTTTGCTACTTGAAACAACTGGAAAATATGAATGTTAGTCAGTGTTTTGCTTTGTTCTAAATACCCACTTCCAAATGTCATATGCTCATAGGTGGGACTTTTCAGAGATGACTGGTTTTACAGTATGTAAATATGGATTAAGAGTGTGTGATAGCTAAATGTGTCCACTGATTTGTTTAGCACAGTTCTGGCTCTGAATAATGGGAATTATTAGTGCTGGTGTGTGGGTGGCACCAACCAATAAGCATATAGCCAGAATTAAATAAAAGAAAGAGAGCTTTCATGCAGCTGCTTCGCTGCCTCCTGCCTGGCATGCCAAGGACTGTTTCTTTTTTGCCAGACCTCTCTGAAAAGCCTCACCTACTGAGTGCATGAGACTTTGAGGGAACATCTAGATACAAGCTGTGACAATCAGCACCTAGGGATCAAAGTGAATGAGACTGTGGTGTAAGGTATGTAGAGTGAGAGAAGAAATTTGGATTACGGGAAGCTTTAAAAGCAGGGAAAATAAACTGCATCTGTAGAGAAGACTAAGTGATTATCATAGGATTGAGTGGGGAGCCATGAGCAATACTGTTGAAGAAACCACAAAGGAGAACGTGAAGAAAAAGATTTGGATGATTCAATTAGACATCCTCAAAGAATGCAGGTACACATGAGGAGCTCTTCTCTCTTGGGAAGAAAGTTTGGTTAGTGAGAAGCAGTACTGGAAAACTGAAGGGCTGCAGGGATGGACCCCAAAGCCACAAGGACAGTCCAAGAAAAACAAGATTTTAAATCAAGCATGCTGCTTATGGAATCATTCTGTGAAATTTTAGCAGAAGGGGCTCGATCTCCAGTCCTTCCTAAAGTGAGATGGATTGTGGAAAAGGAGGATCCAGGAGTAGAGGGAAAAAAAGCAGAAGGTGTTTTACAGATATTTCTAAATTTAATCTTGCTGGTCCTTTATAAAATGCAGTTGTTTCTTATTCTTAGATAAGAGAGTCAGGCTTGTTACCCAAAAAGTAAGTGAGGAGCTGTAATTATTGCTGAGACAGGGATAGAACAAATAATCTTGATATTCACACAATATCTAATTATTCATGCCACTCCTTTGGAAGTTTTGGACAGAGCATTCATATATACAGAACTTCGTATCCCAAAGATTGACCCGCAATAATAGAGAAGTTATTCTGGAAACAGTTCATATATCATTCTGTTTCAAATTGTACAACAAATGACTGGAAATGGATGGAAACTCTACCCCTTCATCACGAAGCTGATGGATTTTAACAACTGTTTTGATGAGGGCTCAGTATGTGTCAGTTATTACACTGAGTAATTTACATGTGTTTTTCATATGAAATAATGCACAAATAAGTTCCAAGGGATTTTGGCTATTTACACTCCTAATTTATATTTGAAGTAAAAGAGACAGACAGGGTTTCTGTGACTCCAAAATTTGTTAATTTGGAAGTAACGGAAAATCTCAGTTCACCTCTAAGTCTAAAATAACACACAAAAGGGATTTACAACCTCAAATCATCAAACTCATTGGAGGTTCAGCCTTGGGCAAACTTTACCAAGGTAATTCATTCCCATTCCAGAGTGTGTAACCTTTTATGTGTGACTTTCTCCAAATTTCCCTCACTGTGTTAAAATGGTACATTCATTCCAGACATTTGCACACTAGTGTCCAGATTTAAAAGAGAGAGAGAGAGAGAGAGAACTTATCAGTTAGCCTTAGAAGATACCTCTTATTGTTTTATTGGCTTGAAACTGATCACATATGCAAGACCTAAACATTTTTTGCCTATGGGGAAAAAATAAGGAAAAAGAAAAAGCTTGTACTATTTCAGAATTGAGCCAACTGATTCTAGTATTCGGCTTGTAGCATGAATGTCAGTGTGAAAAAAGATATTAGTATAAAAATGAGTACATTTGCAGGCAGTTTCTAAGGTTAAGTGGGATTAATTTATGGGAGGGTAACATTTTCTCTATTAAAATTATAATAACTATCACATGATCATATATCTATTTGATTAGACATGTGGTACTAGGATTCAGTACTTCAGGTTTCAGGTCAATACACAAACATAAACAAACATAAATACACTGCATACAATATTATGTAATAGATAAAACAAAAGAGAAAAATGAATATGCAAGCAATATGATAAGTAAATAGATAAATGCATGTGACTCACCATGAGAGAATCATCCAATCAAATATGAACAAATAATATTAAGTTAATGTGTAAATAAGTTCTAGTTAGTCACATTATGTAGTCCTTAACATGTTAATTAAGTGTATTTGAATGAAAAGTGACTTCCTTATCCTTTAAGGATAGAGAAGGATATCCTTTTAGGATATCGTTTAGTGCTACTCTGAGATAAGGCTTATTGAATTAAAAGTTGAAAGCCACTGAGTGAACTCATTCCAAATGCAAACATTTCATCATAATGACTGTGGGATTTCCTGACAGCACCTGTGAAACTGTTGTTCAGATGACATTAGGATTAAAGGAGGCAACACAGTACCATCACAGTAAAGAGGAGATCAGTGAGTGTCACTGGACACAGGTATTAGGATTCATATTGGTATTCAAGGTATAAAAATCTAAGCACACAACTGAGAGATAAAGTGCTCCTAAAAATGTATTCACTTATCCATCAAAATAGGTTTAAATCACAAGTATAAATAGGTACCGTGTAAAATATTTACCATATATCTAAAGGAGGAGAGTTTTATAGCATCAGAGTACTTGTGGGTCCTGGGACTGAATAAGAAATGATAAGTTGATGTCATAGGATGAGATGTGTGAGACTGTTCTAGGGTCAGGTTGAGCAAGGTCAGCTTGGGGGAAAAAGCAAAGAGAAATTGCCTGTTCTAGAAGTATAGTTCAAGGGGACATAACCTCTTCTCTGGGAAGTTGTTCCAACAGTTGTCTCTCCTTGTCAATCTTAAATGTTCTAATTATTTCAGAAAGATATTACCAACTATAAATTCTCTTTGTTTGGTTGTCCAACGAAGTGATGCAGTGTCACGGTACTATACGTCTTTGTATTTGAATGTACCTTAAGACCACATCTCAAAATCAACTTTAACTAACATAGGGTATAAAAATCAGATTAGTATTTGAGAAATTAAAGGGTTGTGTTGGCGTTGAGGACATTACTTACGCTAGTTTTAGGATTTTGATTGTTTGCATTCTATGTGTCATACAAAAATGACAGAATAAGTAAACATGTATTTATTTTGTATACATATAAAATATATGCAAACACTTCTGTAATTTTTTGTAATATAAACTCACAGATAATGTGAGATTTTTTTTTCCATTTTTTTCTAAATGAAGAAAGTAAAACAAATGTGAATTTACCTGTGGTAACCTAGAGGGCTTAGTAGATCTAGGATTCAAAAGAGGACATGTAGGCCCTAGCAACAAAGTTTAGAATCACAATGTCAGGTTATACAGCTTCTTCAAATCCAGGTTTAGATTAGAAAAAAATATATAGAACTGTGCATCTCAACCCTGTTGCAAAGGTTTAAACAAAAATTTTTGTCAACTGACACAGTGAAGAGCAATGAATTATCCTCTCATATGGGTTGCAAGAACTGGTGTTCTTAATAACCCTTGTTAAAAACCTTCTGTGGAGCACTAGCTGACGACAGGACAGAATTCATTTATAAGTTTAAGGGCGAACACAGCTAGAGTGCCCATGAGAAGAATCTAAGAATCTGGTGTCCTTGAGCAGTGCAGTGAAATTTAATGCAAAAATTGATTAAAAAGTCAAGTTACTTTAAAAACTAAACTCACCTATCATCCATCTATGCTTAATTTTACTTTGTAATGAAACTGTCTCAAATCGCCCATGTTAAAATTTCTTCTAAAGCCCTGTTCATGGGTAGCATCTTGTCTTCGTACACACACACGTGTGTGTGCACGCACTTAGGCTTCATTCTGAACACCCCTCTGCATTACATTTCTATGCTGCTTAATTTCTTTGTTGTTATAAAATATGTAGAGTTTTAGCTTCTATTTGAAAAGAAATTGCATTGTGCTTTTGAAATTTTAGTTGCAAATTTATAAACTCTATTCATAATCAACTTGGCAATATTTGTCAATATGCTAAATTCATGTTTTTGAATCATCTATTCCAGGGATAGAAACATTATCCATCAAAGAATTTTTATAAGAGAAAAATAAAGTCCTCTGAGAAGAGTGTCCACAGAAAGGAAACATTTAAAAAATACTGAGGTGAATTTCTGCATGATCTTATATAATATCAATTCAACATATTACTTAATAAGTAATGTAAGGTTAGAGAAAGTGAATAATTCTGTATCTTTTCTATAAAGAAACTTTTAAAAATAACTAATTAGTAAGGACATAGTTATAAAGAGACAAATTTAAGTATACATTAGACTAGTAAATGCTAGAACATTTTAGAAATGTTCTAGAGGAACTTTAAAAACCCATACATGAATTTCTGCACTGATCTTTATGATTTCCCTCCTTAAATTCTGTTAGGGTTTGAGTTGTTCTTGTTTGTTGACTATTATAAGATTCATCAGAAAGTTATTTATTTGAGCTCACTGTGTTTTTCTAATGCAACCATTGATTGAAATAATGTTCTGTTTTAGGACTATTTTCATTGTGTCTCTTAGGTTCTGGTGTAGTGTACCAGCATAGTTATTTAATTCCAGAAACTGTTTAATTTCTTTTGTGATTTTCTTGACTTCTTTTGTGACACATTGGGTACTGAAAAGTGTACTACTGTTAAGTTTTCAGGGATTTATATTTGTGTGTGTGTGTGTGTGTGTGTGTGTGTTTTCCCCTGTGGTTGATTTCTAGCTTTAATGAACAATAATCTAATAGTAATTATGAAGTAGTTTTGCTTCTTTTGTACTTATTTAAGCATGATTTGTAGATTAGTATTTTGTTTATCTTGTAGAATGTTCAGTGCACTGCTGAGAATAAATGTGATTCTAGTAGTAGGGTGAAACACGCTATATATATATATATATTCCAATTGTTCCAAGGTTTGTTTCAGCTCTGATATTTCATTTATTTTTGTTTAGTTGATCTGTCTCATGGTGAAAGTTGAGTATTGAGGTCACCTAGTATGATTGTGTCGGTGATGACTGATGTTTTATGTCTATTACTGTTTGTTTTATGAAATTGGAAGTATTTGGTGCATATATATTTACAAGTGTTATCTCTTCCTGTTGGATTAGTCCCTTAAGAACTATGAAGTGATGTTTGCTATCTCTTGGGATTAGTTTTAGTTTGAAGCTTAATTTGTCTGCAATCAAAATTGCCACTACTGCTTGTTTATGCTGTCCAGGCACATGAAATATTGTTTCCCTTCTTTCTATTTTTAGTCTATGAATATTATTGCGGAGTTTCTTAAATACAACAGAAATTCAGATTCTGTTTTTTGGATCCAGTCTGCCATTCTGTGTCTTGATTGGCGAGTTGAGGCTATTAAAATTGAGAGTAGTTAGTGGAAAGTATTGATTTATTCCTGTTATTACAATTTTCTGTTGATAAGTCTTTCATTTTTCTCTTTTATCTACTTGCTTGCATGAAATATTCATTCCATCTGCATTTTTTACTTTGTTAGCTTCATGTCTCTGTGTAGGATATTCTTGAGTATTTTCTGGAGTGCTGGATTGATGTTCATATGTCTTTTAAATGATCCTCTTTCCTGGAATGTAATACTTTTTCCATCTGTTTCCACAGAAAGTTTTGCAGGATATGTTAATCTGAGATTTAAGTTGTTTGCTTTTATGGCTTGAAATATATGGCTGCAGTGATTTAGAAAGGCATGGTAGTCACACAAAAATAGACCCGTGGGTCAATGGAACAGAACAGAGCATACAGAAATAATCACAGTAGCATTCAGCTATTTGATCTTTGACAGAGGGACCAAAATTGTACGTTGGAGGAAGGATAGCCTATTTAGCAAAGTTGCTGCGAAAACTGGCTATCCACAGGCAGAAGGTTGAACCTGGGCCCACATCTCTCACCATGTACTAAACTAAGATAGAAATCAGTCAAATATCTAAATGTTAAACAAGAAACACTTAACCTACTGGAAGATAAATAGGCATGCCTCTTAAAGTCATAGGTGCAGGCAGTGTCATTCTGAAAAGGACATCATTTGCACAAGAAATAGTAAGAACAACTAAATAGGATTATCTCAAATGTAAAAACATCTAAACAGCAAAGGAAACAATAAACAAAATAAAGAGACGGCCTAAAAATGGGGAAAATATTTGCTAGCTATTTTGCACACAGAGGATTTATAGGTAAACTACATACAGAGCTGAAAAAATATTAGATCCTTCAAACAAAAGTTTCCATCAAAAATGGGCAAGTGAAATGACTAGACACTTCTCAGAAGAAGAAATACAAATGGCCAATAAACATGAAAAAATGTCCAACATCTATGGCCATTAGAGAAATGGCAATTAAAACAACACTAAGACTTCATCTCACTCCAGAAAGGATAGCAATCATGAAGAAATCAAGTGGTAGCAAATGGTGGCATGGCTGTGGTGACAATGGAGCCCTCCTACATTGTACATGAGGATATAAACTATTTCAACATTTATGGAAATCAGTATGGAAATTTGCAAAAATATAAAAACACAAATTCTACTTGACCCAGCTATTCTCCTTCTAAGTATCCTCGTAAAAGAACTAACGATATCGTTCTACAGTGATGCATGCATATCAATGTTTTTAGCTGCACAATTCACAGTAACTCAATCAAGGAAGCAGCCTGTATGTCTATCAAGAGACAAATCAACAATGAAAATGTGGTATCTATATGTAATGCAATAATACTTGGCTATAAATAAAAATAAATTCAGGACTTTTGTAGGTAAGTGGATATACCTCATAAATATAATGTTAAAAGAAAGAAATAGGACATACAAACTTAAACACCTTACAATTTCTCTAATTTGAATAATCCAAAGTACAAGCAAAAAACAAAAGATTGATAAATTGATTTAAAAAATTGGGAGAGATCTTTTGCAAATGGAGAAGAAACAAAAGATGGACGTGAAAAAGGAAGCTGCAGAAGGGGACATAGAAAGATTTGAGATGTATCATGTACATGTGCCAACTGCCAGAACGTATGTAATTGTTATATGCCATAAACATGACTATAAAAAAGGGAACTAGAGAAAGAGGGAGGGGAGGTGGGTGGGGAGGGGAAAGGAAAAAGAACAAAAAGCTGTTAAATATAAGTACCTTCTTCCTAAAATGAATCTAGCCACATAGACTCAAAGATGTAAAAAAAATAATAATACCAAAAAGCAAACAGAAGAAAAACAAAAAATGGAGGAGGAAGATTAAAAAGATCTAAGCATGTCCTTTGTTTTTCTAACATCATTTCTCTCTCATTTTTGATCCACAGTGGCTCTGATTTATCTGAGATTTCCATCAACCCTTTAAAGATATCTTGCTTTGGGACATTTTGTAGCTACCCTTGACTGCAACGATGGCTACTAGAGACTAGGAGGATGGAAGTTTGGAAGACCTTGGTCCAAAGATTAAAACAAAATAAGAAAAATGTATTCAAGAGACATAGTGTGTATCATGGAGAAAATAGTTAGCTGCAGTGTTCAGATGGGGTGACATCTCAGTAACCTGTCAATTGAAAGTGCATTCAGTAATGCATTTATTACAGTTAACCTATCAAAATCATAGCTCAGCATAGCCTAACTTACCATGCTCACAACTAACTTCAGCTGACAGTTGTACGAAATCAATACCAAGATTCTTTTATGATGGAATGCTGAATATATAATTTGCTGAACACCTGTATCTGGCAGAGTGCACTGGCGGTTTACTCTCATGATTGTGCGAGTGACTGAGAGCGGGTGTGAGTCATCACTACAGCAGAGTACCCTACTCTGTGTCACTAGCTCAGTGAAAGGTCAGAATTCACACTTTGAAATATGATTCCTAAAGAATGCAAATGGTGTTCATGTCATCATTAAGTCAAAAATCTTTTAGTTGCACTGTCATTAATTCAGGGGCCATCTGTATTATATTATTTACAACTGTTAAAACTGTACCAATTTTAAAGGTGGTTATCATAAAAATTATTAAGTATATAATGAAATACACATAGTTCATTTAGCTGTTCCATAATATATAGAAATTTTAAATCACGATGCACACAACAGATATGTACAATTTTTACTTGTTAATTAAATAAATAAGCTAGAATAAAATAGCAAATATTGCCTCACTTCATTCAGGACTCTATAAATGAATGGCTCAAATTTTTTTTTCTTGATGGTCATGTAAGTTCCTCAATTTAAATCTGTTTCTCCTCCATTTCTGAATATGTAGCATATTACTATTCAAGTTTTGGTCTTTCAATTTCAATCATATTATTTGTCAAGCACTCAGTCAGAATGCCTGTCACTTGATGGGACATCTGAGAATATTTGTAAAATGAATAACTGATTGATTGTGTGAATAAAATGCCCACAATTTTGAATTAAGTCACTAAAAACTGTTAAGTAACTGAGTTTCTGCATCTGCATTGCCTGATCCTATCAAGTATGATTTTTCCATACTGAAACGGAAAATTCAAGGATTATGGCTTTTATTAGTGTTTTCAACATAAATTGGAAATCTTTAGGTAACATAAACCCATTACAAAAGGGACCTAAATTGATAAAAATGACATCATAAAGAGGAGAAAGGGGCAGCCTTTATTTGTCTCATTCTGTACATGTGCATAGAGAAAAGATTGACTGAACAGAGAGGACAATCACTTGGGAAGCAGGAAAGAGTTTTCAACATAAAACAGTATTCCCCACACTTTCATTTTAAACATTTAGCCTCCAAAATTGTGAGAACATAGAATTCTGTCAAGTTATCCAACTTACTGCATTCTGAGCTAATGATAATCAAATCGGTTCACAGATGAACCCTAATGCATAGTCATTTAGGAGTTAGTGAACATTTGCATAGTTCTCCATCAGATGGGCTCCTCCTGACACCTTTTCTTTCATTATGGTTCTATGCTCTCAATTATTGCTTCTCTGACCCTTGTTCTTAGTTGTATATATTTTTACTCTCCTTTGAGTGACTGTTTACATTTAAAATGGAGCTATTACTCTCAAGTTAACTTTTCGTATAGACTTTAACTGTTACTAAAAAGTAAAATAATTAAGTTGCTACTGATTAAGAACAGTGTTAAAGTGAACTTGAAGTGATTTAGTCCTCTGCTGTACATTCTGCACTCCATGTCAAGTGGTGCATAAAGCAGTGTTTTCTCTGAGTCTCTGTCTCTTTCTCTGTTAGAGTGGCTGAATTGCCTTCTGTGGCTTTAAGTGATAAGAGAATAAATTCCAGGCTGGCTGCTACATACAGGACTAGGACCACTCCAGTCTCTGCTCAAGTCATTGAATGGTGTGTTATTTCCATGATACACATCATATGTGACCCTCTTCACAATTTTTGCTTTTACCTCCTGGGGATTTCGTGTTTAATAGTGTCAGGAACCTCAAGGCGCATCCATTTTCCTGTAAATGCCTCAAGTTTATCTTTCTTTATATCAGAGTAGTACTGTACTATATAAAATAACACATCTTCTTTATCCATTCATCTGTTGATGGACATGTGGATTGATTTCAAGAATTAACTATTGCAAATTGTGGTGTTGTAAACATGGGTGTGCATATATGACTGCATCATGATGCCTTTAACAATTTCGAGAAGATACTAAGAAGGAGAATAGAACCACACAGATGTTTAAATATTGCATTGTTTCTCTGATGTGAGAAACAGAAAGTGTAAATAAGGACCAAACTGTATACTAGATATTGGGAAATGGAAGGAAATTTTCAGATGAGAAGGGGAACAGGAGTGGTGAGTGGGGGAAAAGAAGGAAGAGAAAAGAAAAAAAAAGAATAGAAGAAAAAATGGAAGCAAAGCTTTTGTAAATGAGGGGAAGAGAGGTTAAAGGGAAGGGAGAGGATTGAGAAAAAAAGAAGACTCAAAAATGTAAAGGTACAAACTCCCTATGATGAATATGATCATTACATATATTTAAAACGTACCAGTAAAATTAATAATAAAAAAAATAGTGTCAGAGCAATTGTGATATCCAGGCAGCAAGGAAGGTAGTTCTCAGAGGTAAACAGAGGTTTCTTGATGAAAAGAACATAAAATTTCTGTTATTTGCTTCTGTTTGTGAATTCCATAGAGCAGTTGACAAAACAAGATGATAGGAAGGTATTTAATGGTGCCCCTGATAACACCTATTTAAACAGCTTTAAGTATTCTGGGTGAATTCAAAATGAAGTCTGCTCCTTGGCTGAAGAAGAATTAGGCTTTTCTGAATTTGAGTGAATAGTTATTTTTAATAATTGGATCAACTACAGAAATATACTTAAGTGTGATTTTTGCTCTTCTGTGAACCTTTCTACTGGAAACGTAGAATAAATATCTGCTATTTTCACCCATAATGTTTAAATGGGGAGGGTAGCTAAGAAGGGAAAGGGGGAAAGGAAAGAAGGGAAAAGAAAAATAAATGATGAGAAAAGAAGAAAAAATGGAAACAAAGCTTTTATAAATAAGGAGGGAAAGAGGGGTTGAAAGGAGGCTAGGCTATATCATGTATGCGTGTAAATTTCCTGTAACGAATGTGATCATCATGTATACTTAAAACGTACCAATAAACTTAATTGATAAAAAGTAATTCTCAATTCATTTCTTTAAATATGAAACTTTAAATCAAATAATATATTATCAATTTTGAAAGAAATATTTGTTTAATATGCAAAGTTGAGGTTGATTTTCAAATTTAAAACAAAAATGTAGAAGGGAAGATATTGCTGATTTATAATTGCATTCCTCATGGGCCTTGCATATGGTATCAGCTTGGAAAACATTTATTAAATTTGTTATTACATATTTCTCTTTCTTAAATATTTTCATTTCCTAAATATATTATATTTTTATATTCTAAATATAATGTTTTCCTTTTTAAATTTACCAGCACATTTGAACAATTCATTGCTTTCCAATTTCATATTTACATCTAAATTGGGCAATACTTAAAATTATTGAATTTTTCCCAAATGACACATGCATTGTAAATGGATAGCAAAGGAACTGGTGAAAAGTCTGAGGTAAAAATCACTGTTGAGAAAGCAAGATTTTATTGTCGATAAAATTAGTATTTCTACAGTATTAAGTAATGGAAGTTTTAATAAATCTTTTAGACAGGTACCCAATGCTTCATAGAAATAAACACTTGCAAATTATGATTAATGATAGTGCAAATATTGATGTTGATGAGCATATTGGTGATGATGATAGATTCGATTAGTCATCACACTTGACAGTTTATTAATATATTCTTACTTACCTTCTAGAAGTTCCCTGTGCTGGGAAAAGCTGCTGTAACCTATTTTTCATCTGTTCGTACAGCTAGAATTCATCAAACACCATAAGCCAAAATATTTGACAATGAAAGTATACAGAAGGCTATCATTTCTGGCTCTCGTCATTACTGCAATATTTCATTCAAAAAAAGAAAAACATAATAAAAGAAAGCTAAAGAGATGACTCCTTCTAGTCTCTCTATATCCAAATTTGTATTTTCTTAAGAAAAAGCATTGAATGAATGACTGAACAGAAAGGGCAATTCTGATTTCTGCAAACAGAAGACTTATGCTATTAGAAGGCCTCTGTTTTAGTTTCTTTTCTGGCTGCTGGGACAAAACACCTGACACTCACAAGTTAAGGAGGAAAGGTTTCTCTTTGGCCCCAGTTTTTTGAGGGTTCAGTTTATACTTTGCTGGCTCCCAGGCAGGGCAGCATAGCACAGGGGCATCACAAGGAGAAAAAGTGCATACCTTGGCAGGCAAGTGGCAGTAAAGCTACGGCACCGAACCACCTTTTGTTTTTTAATTCCATTCAGGCTGCCAGTCAATTGGTTGTCGCCACTCACACCGCGAGTGAGTCTTCCCGTTATCCCAGAACAGAACTAAGCTGAAGCCATCTGTGGGCTAATTTACTTATCACATACATTTAGTCCATATTCACACACCCTAAGTCTAGACACCCTAGAAAAACGCCACCTAAGATCACATGAGGCTTTAGGGGTAACCTAGATATAAGCCTTGAGGACTTTCAAGAAAGAGAGTTCTGGACACACTAAAATTTGTAGAGGAGTGTGTGTGTGTGTGTGTGTGTGTGTGTGTGTATCTCCAAGATACTTCCATCCCTTTGTGTTCAGTAGAATGTTTTAAGTATCAGGAATGGATTTTGTCACAAATTATAGTATCTTCAATTTTTGTTCTCAATTATAACTAGTAAATCATACAGGATGTTAGAAAGGCATACTTAAAAATTATTAGAAATTTATTGATATTTTTTAATGAGAAGATAAGAGAAAGATACAAGAAAACCTTTTAACTTCCTGGAGTTTGTGTATTTCCTAGAGCTTAAAAACAGGAGAAAAGCTATAATAATTTAGCTTGTCAGTAGGGGTTTCCTTTGTCTATGAACCCTCAAGTCAGTTTAATCCTGAGACCAAGAGGTAGCCATTTGATATTGCAATTATACACTATTTCTCAGTTTCTTACATATTTTTTTCTGATTAAAAGATTCTCAATGCTAATATGTTGTTGATTTGCAAATTACATTTGTGAATAACATAATGACGCCCAAAGCTCAGTAAGCCATTTTAAACCTTTTAGCTTGTCTATTGATATTCAAGTGATGAAATTGAAGAATCTATAGTAAGTAGGTGAGCTAATGGAAGTGGTTTCCATGTTTTCTTGGTACACACATCAATAAACTTATTGTGATGACTTCCGCCTCAGCAATCTAGCTACTAGAAATGGATACAGTTGTCATGATTGGTATTTAAAATGTGTCACTTAGCGGGCGTGGTGGCTCACACCTTTAATCCCAGTACTCGGGAGGCTGAGACAGGCAGATCATTGTGAGTTCGAGACCAGCCTGGGCTACAAAGTGAGCTCAAGGCCAGCCTGAACGGCATAGTGAGACCCTGTCTCAAAAACACCAGGGCTGGGGATCTAGCTCAGTGGTCTAAGCGCCTGCCTGGCAAGCGCAAGGTCGTGAGTTCAATCCCCGGTACCGCAAAAAAAAATAAAAAATAAAAAATAAAATAAAACGTGTCATTTGTAGTAACAGGTATATCATTACCCAGTTATTTGAACAGCATTATTTTAACTGATAAAAATGTAAAGACTGTATATTTTAGTGGTGATCCATGTTGTAACGTTATATACAGTTTAAATTAAACATACTTGTGTCCTCAAACATTTATCATTTCTCTGTGGTGAAAACTTCAAAAATGTTTTCTTTTAGCTTTTCACATATACAACACATTGTTATTTTCTACACTAACGGAATAGTCAATACAGTATCAGAAATTCTTATTCCTATGTAACCCTAACTCAGAACCCATCCATCAAAATCTCTCTCTCTCCCACCCTTCTTTTATTTTCCCTGGCTTCTACCAAAAAAAAAAAAAGTACCCTTAACTTGTGTGATATTTGCTTTTTTAGATACCGGGATTAATGTGATCATGTCATCGTTGTCTTTCATCAGCTGATGGACACTTAGAATTTTTCCATTTCTTGACTATTTTAGGTAGTGTTGAAATGAACATAGGTGTGCTGATGTCTTTTTCTCTTGTGAATATCTTTTCATTTCAATATGTACTCAGTACTGGAAATGCTGGATCCTATGGAAGTTCTATTTGTTTTTCATAATAACTGCAGCAAGTTGTAGTCTTACTAAGAGTGTGCCCAAATACTTTCCATATCTTCTCTAATCCTAATTAAAAATAGTTTTTGTATGTCTGTGTGTATGATGTGATATTTCATTGTAGTTTGGATTTTTTATCATCACTCAGCACTGTGGCTAGGATCATCATCAGTGATATAATATTATTCCTTAGATCCCTGAGAAATTCCAAATTTCAAAGAAAAATAGAGTCCACCAAATAATAGATATGACCTTGAACTCTGTAAAGGAAAAATGCTAGAGTTGTATTGTCTTATTTTCCAGGTGCGTATGTGCTGCAGGTCAAGGCCACAGATGCAGATGACCCAACCTATGGAAACAGTGCCAGAGTCGTTTACAGCATTCTTCAGGGACAACCTTATTTCTCTATTGATCCCAAGACAGGTAAATTTTTTATTAGAGACAGCATTATCATTGCTCCTTCAAATATTTAAGCTTTAATTAAATCTTGGCATGGGAAATTGCCTCTTCTAATACAGCAATAAAGATTCAGTGAGCCACACATTAAGCAAATAAGATAGCATCTTACCTGCCGGCTGCAGAACTATTTCCTTTGATTGAGCTTTGTGTAAACATAAATCTTTTCCCATTATATTTGTGGAGTCCAACTTTCAACTAAGGATGCTCTGTTTATCTTATTTTAATTTTTCAGACAGCTTTTAGTGAGGAGAAGGAGAGATTTGGCAGATTTGAAACAACAAGATCATTGGTGTTCTTAGCCAAAGTCTTCAAAGCAAATTTCACTAGTAAATAAAAAAAATAAATTGCAGGTTTTAAAACCAAGTATAATTTGTACAGTATAGAAAACACAAGGGGATGTAAATGTGGGAGATTTTTAAAAAAAATTTTGAGATAGTGTCCTATTAAGCTAGCCAGGCTGACCTCATACTTGTGATTTTGCTGTTTAAGCTTCCAAAGCAGCATCAATTGTAGGCTTGTGTCACCATTCCTATACTTTAAATTTGTAAATTAATCATTAAAGACTAAAATCATCCCGGGCTGGGGATCTAGCTCAGTGGCCTAAGCGCCAGCCTGGCAAGCACAAGGTCATGAGTTCAATCCCCAGTGCTGCAAAAAAAAAAAAAAAAGACTAAAATCATGTTAAAGTTATATATGTTGTATACTGCACACAAACAAAATTGGCTAAACATTGCAAAATTTTCTATGTCCACAGAAGTAGACTTATAATCTATGACATAGTGATAATTAACAATTAAGCATTTATTAATGTTGCATAGGCCATACAGACTGTTAATGGTTGGCAGTTAAAATAGAAATGCAGAACCTGCAAAATTTTCAATGAACCGAACACATTATCATCTCCTCTCCTGATTTCTTACACTCCTCATCAAGTTAAGAGAGCATCAAATCTACAGGAAGCAGGGAGTTACTGCCTTGTATAATCTTTAAAAACAGGTAAAGTACGATAAGGACACATGAGTACTTCAAAAAATTCTTAGGGGTATAAAGTAGAGAATATCTAGAAAGGTTAAACTTCCTCTGGCTTGACAGAGTGTTGGAAATCAAAAATTAAAGGATCAAGTGATACCAGTGATTATGTGATGGGGACAAGGCATTTACAGGTTACTTTTCAGAAAAGATGGCAACAAATAAAGAGGATGCATGGAAATATCAATTTCCAAATTTACCTTAATGATAAATCTCACTAGATATGGATGTATGGATACTACACATCCTAGATCCTTTCAACCTCTGAGGAATGGTCCTAAGAGACAGAAGTACTAGAAAAAGCAGAAAACATGGTGCGTGAAATTTCCGAAGAAACAAGAATCTTTTGGTGATGTTTTGTCCTTTGAGTAACTACTTTGATGGTAGTGATACCTAGTGTATTAAGTATTGTAATTCTCTTATTAATATTATTCTTCTTATTTTTACAAAATAGAAAAGAGGATCTGAATTAAGGTCCTTCTCTGGGATTGCAGAGATGAATTCTATAGAGTCTGAGAGTTTATATATTCAGAATAAGAGTGACTAAGACAACACTAAAAATTAAGTATTGCTAAAAACTGCATGATATGAATGAAATCATTAGGTAAGGGGGTCTGGGGGGAGGGGAAATGTGAAAGAAGGGAGAGGAAGAGGAAGTAAAAAGGATCAAGATGAGACATGTATGTACCAATTCCTCAGAATTAATATATCCATTAGGTATTGCAAAGACAAACTAATAGAAATATTTAAAGAAAATAAAGTGGAATTTAAGCATAAGGTCTGAGTTAAGAATACAATTTCCATAGTCAGATTAATATTGGATGACATCAATTATGTGACTTAGGACATATGCTGTCCACTATCCTTGGCAATATAAAATTTAGATTAATTCTAATGGGTGTAAAAAGAATTATTTTACATTAGAATATGTGTATGAACACAATGGCTTTGTAGTTTTGCATTCATATATTTATAAGTGATTCTTATTTAGAACTAAAGGTGAAACAATTCTAGCATAAACTACCTAATAGATTTTTGAAGCATTGATTTTCACTGGAGACAGAAGTCTTGATACTAACAGTGCCTCAGCCCACTAGACAGGAAAAGAGTGCATGATGAGGCACTTCATTAAGAGCATGAAAACTAGTTCTCTGTTCAGAGAAACCATTAAGAAGACTTTTGTCAAATTTATCACCTTTCGGTAGATAAAAGTAAATCAAAAATCAAGGATGAGTGCAATTTCTCAGAAATAGTCTCCATTTGTTCCAGCCATATAGCTTCCTTTTATGATTCCTTTTGCTGTTATTAAATAAAATGCATGAAAAGCCAATATTATCTGAAATTTTCCACATTTGAGCATAGAAAACAATTTAAAACAATTCTTAAAAGAGCAGTCTCATCACAACTTCTGATGCCTAAATATTTAGGAAGACATAAATATAGCCATATTCTTTCATTTGAAATGAAACAATCAAAATGGACTTTTTCTATTAATATTTCTGTTTGATAAATGTTTCTATAATCGCTAAGCAGATATTGTTTATTTTTAAACAATAGTATGTAACATTAGTATGAATGAATAAAATATGTGAAATAATCTAAGAAGTAATTGTTCCCTTAAAAATTGTCTTATTGGGCAATTATCTGTTTTAGCTAAGAAATAGTGCATTCCCAATACATTCATTTAAGTGCCTCAAATTATTATTAAATGGTATTTAAAAATACCAATATAGTTAAATCTGTAAAACATTAAAAATTACTCTAATTATAATTTATATTTGTAAAACATTTAAGTGGTTATTATATTAACATTATTTCCTTTTATTATATGATCATATGTAATGTTTGCAAGCAATATAAAATATCTATAATTCATGAAACATTAAATAAGAGCAAAAATAATGTAACACTTTGGTGATATTTTTCAGTACATGAATCAGGATGCTACGTATCTTTATAACATTATTATAAATATATTTCATTTAGGAAAGCAACTGTTGCTATAAATAATTGACTCCTATGACTTAATTTATGATAAAAATTCTTTCAAAATGTTTATGCTTTTTCATAAATTATAACAAGTAATTAGTCTGAGATGCATAGCTAACAATAGTACATTTTTGCCATGTCATAAGATTTTTGTTCTTGATACTGTCACCCTTCATTTAGAGATAATCTTCAGGCCTCGGTAGTAAAGGAAACACCTTCCCAGATGAATGATATTTATTCTTTAAGGTTTCAAAACAGGTTGGGTGTTTTAAGGCTCCATATTAAAATTACAGCATGGACTGTACTAGATATTTTAAGCCAATTTTTATAGTCCTATGCAAAAACTTACTAATTTTTATGGCTTGAAATTTATTTTGCAAGAAATTAAAAACAAAATTTTGCAGAAATCCGACATCTCAATTCATACTAATGAAACAAGTTATCTTTTCCTTTTAATGGAAAGATAAAAGAGCGTTTGCTTACAAAATATTCCTTTAAATCCTTTAATATATTTTTTTCTAAATGAATGCATTTCCAGGAAGCATTCAGTCAATGATTGATTATGGGGATAGCAAGGGTGAGAAAAATCAATAGATGCAAATAAACAATAAGTAAACATGTTAGGAAAATGCACAATTATTGGTGAAGATTAACACGTATTTTACTATTTTGTAATGCTTTGCATATATGTAGTAATAATTTACCAGAAATTCACTGCAGACAGTGACTTCCTTGTAGTCTGCATTGTCACACCAAAGAGAATTCTGTTTGAGTTCCACGTGCCCTATTTTAGGAATAATGAATGCTTGACCTTGAAAGTAAACTACTCTGAGGGGATGTGATACAAATCTTTTGGAAGTCATAGAACTGTCATATAGAAGACCAACTAGCTGTATTCCATGTTGCTCTATAGCAAAAGGACTATGATGGTGATAATAGTAGTAGGAAGAAAAATGTTGGCCTCTTACATATATAAATATATATAGATATGAAAGAGGATAGCACTTATCCATAAATAAAAGAAGTACCGCACCACATTGTGAACTTGGCATTCCTGGAAACGTTGACATGAAAAACACCATGATCTGTTCTCAAATTGATTATCAATTTGTTTGATCCTTTTCTGATGCACATTTATAGCCTTAGAGGTGCATTATACTTACATACTAAGATAAATCATGTGGATCCTCAATTATATTTCCATCTATCAAGGGGAACTCATGAAGGTTTAAGAAAATTATATTGTCTTGCCCAAGTTCCATGATCAAAATTACTACTGTGGAACATCTGCAGGTATAGAATAAAAAGGGAGAAGGAAACTTCTTGAGAAAAAAATTCTGGGGAAATGCTTGTTAAGATGTAGGGAACATGAAATGTTTGGAAATCTGGATCATATGGTGCCTTGTCTTCTCTAAAGAAGACAAACTGATAAATATTCATGTCACCTAAAGATATTAACCAATTATTAAAACTCAAATATTTCATATTGCTGAAAAATGTAGTAGCTTTTAAAAAACCTATTTCACATTTTAGGATAATTCAAATCTATAGTGAAATGACTATAATTACTTTTCATATAAATTGACACAAAATCACTTCAAGAGTCTTCTTAACTAATGTTAACATTGCATAGCTGTGCAATTTAAAAAGGAAACATATTGTGTACACAATAGGTCAGTTTTTAGTTTTTTCCTATTATAATCTTTCCTATCCTATCAGCCATTAACTTTCTTCAGTAAAATTAAGCACTAAGTATATTTTCTAATGCATTTATGAAATCCTTATTCAAAAAGAAGAGTTTGTTGTGAGTTGGTCAACACCGAAGCCTATGATCTACTAAGAGAGACATCTTTAGTGTTCAAAAAATACTAATCAAGACACAACAGCTATAATAACGCCTATGCATACATGGGATTTTGAGTAACAATAAGTACAAAGGAGAGACTAATAACGTAAACAAAGAGTATTAAATATTGACTAGTGTATGTGTTCAGGTTCTTCAGAGGGACAAAGTCAATAGGAAAAAATATATACACAATTATGCAAGAAGATTTGTTAGATAGGCTTATACCTAGAGGACACAGGTGGGATAGTCCACAATAACTGTATGAATTCTAGAGAACCACATGACCTTGTAGCTGCTCAGTTCATGCTGTAAGGCCCAGAAAAAGAGAAAGCACTACTGTGAGATTGGGAGTATTCTGTAGAGTCACTGGTTTAAGTTCCCATTGAAAAACTAAAGAAGTTGGAGTTTCATATCCATAAACAATGGCAGTAGCAAAAGATGTGCCCCCTTGAGCAGAAAGGTTCTTTACAAATGCAGGCTGACATTAACTCTCTTCCCTCTTTTTACTCCACCTGAGTTGTAAGATTATTAGGTGGTGCCTTCCATAGTCAAGGCATGTCTCCTCCCTTCATTTTGCTAGCCTACATGCCAATCATCCATCGACACCCTCCCAGACACACCTAGATATGTCCTTTGCTAATCTGCTGGATATCCCTTAGTCAGTCTAAGTTACAATCAAGATTAATGATTAGAAGGAGATCTATATATAGCCCCCCATATTGGCCAGTTTTCTCATTGCTGGAACAAATTACACCATACACATAAATTAAAACAGAAGTTCACTTGGCTCATAGTTTCAGAAAGTTCAGTTCAGTTTTCTTTAAGACAGAAATGGTTCGGCAGTTTGGACTGGTGAGAGAAAGCTGCTTAACTCATGGCAGCCAGGAAACAGAGAGAAAGAAAGAAGACAGAGACATCTACCCTCCAAAGGCATACACCCAGTAACGTACCACCTCTACGTAGTTCCTACCTCCTGATAGTACATTTTGTTATCAACTCCTCAATGGACTAATGCACTGATGAGTGGCCAATCACTTGCCAAATTACCCCAGCTCTGACACACAAAACTTTAGGAGGACATATTAGTTCTAAACCATGACATTCCTCCACATATGTTCAACTGCTAATCCCTAGGACCTGTGGATGCGTTATGTTATACATAATTCTCCTTTAGAATAGAATTAGAGAGTGAAATTTAGGCTCCCAATGACCTGTTTTTGAGACAAGAGAAACATCTTGTTTTATTTGAATGAGCAAATCTACTGCTACCTTAAACAATATATGAATGAAGACATGTAAGTAGAAGGTGAAAATCATTTAGAAAGAAGCACAAATCTGCTGATGATTTCATTTTAGCCTAACAAGGCTGATGTTGAATTTCAGGTCTTTGGAACTGCAACGTAATAATTTGGAATGGTTTTATTTCATTACAATTCTGTTAAATTGTCACAGAAGCAATAGGAAACAAATTTAGCATAAAATTTTAGGTAAAGTGACCAAGCAAGTCCTGTAAAGATAGCTTTGAGAAAAGATGTGAAGGCAATAGAAGAAATTTGCATGAACATGCCATGGACGTTGATAAGGTAATTCCAGGAGAGGAAAGCCTGAATATAAAACTGTAGTGAATGAAAGAAGGAGCCGTGGGAGATAACGAGAGCTCTGAAAGAAGACAGAGGTCAGAGGGACATAGAGAGTCTTTGGGGACTTCAGAGAAGAGGAGCTCAGTGACCTCACGTTCAGAACTGATTTACTGAGAACAGACTTGTGACCTGAGGATTTTCTTGGAGCTATAATATTCAGTGAGTAGAAAATAAAACCATTCACTCATTATCCGTCACCCAAATTCACAGGGATCCGTGGCTGCTCTAAATCTTGAATACTTGAAGGGAAATAAAGGATTGAATTACTACACTATGTATAGTGATTTTTTTTTCAGAAGGAATAGAATAAAGCTTAGACTTGCCTCCCTAGACATGTAGCTTTAAAGTAAGAATGAGATGAGTTGGGGAGAGTATAAAGGCCTTCTGCTAGGAAAAAAAGCTCACTCCTTTTGCAAAATAAATAGCAGTGGGAGAAAGAAGCCAGTACAAATGGAGTTTTCAGGATGCAGGTAGGGTATGGGAGAATATATGTATACAACTTCACTAAAACTAAAGGAAAACATTCTTGCGCATTGTGATTTAGCGGCCAAGGACTAAAAACGAAAGATGCTTTAAAATAATATACATTAAAAAACTAAACACCTTAATTATTATACATATGCTGAAAATAGGTAGTTCTGTTACATAAGAACTAACAGGAAAACTGACCTACTCTAATTAAAAAGATTATAAAAATCTTTCTGTCCTATAACAACTTTTAGTCTGGTGAATGAAGATAAACAGGCAAAAAAATACAAAGAGATAAAATGAAAAGTTCTTTCTGCTATGACTGCATACTGTCTAAAGTATACCCCTTTCTTCCTGGAGCTCTACTTTGAGTCTGAAATGACTTCATAGAAAAGAAAATGACCAATGTCAAAACTCTAGGGATTAGTCTGCCTTTCCGCAGGAATGGTGTTCATCAGTTTCCAAGAAGCTTGGAAAGCCAGGCTGCTCTGGTCCTCTGGGATAGGTAAAATAGCTGGATGCTAAACACCACCCACTCAAGAGATGACTGCCAGTCATGGGTGCTTGGAGTGGAAGGATTTCACTTGAAGTTTGCTGGTTCTTACTCTACCTAGGGGAATTTAACAATTGTGTGGATCGCAAGATTCAAATGATCTTCCAAGTTGTCCTTTCTTTGACTCTACATTGTTTTCGAACTCATTTATTCCTGTGAACTGCTTTAATCGTTCCTGGACTAGAAGCCTTGCTATCAATCATAACGTTTACCACCCTCCCTCATACCTTATATAAATCATTTTCTCCATGAGTCACACATTCACTACATGCTTTTAAATGAGAAGCAGAATGCATCACTCTATCATCAATCTATTTTCTACCTGATAGATTCAGTAATAATGGTGATGATCGCATCAAAGCTGTGCTGAGATCCACTTGGATCTGTAAAGATTTTAGAATGACAAAAGACTCTCAAAATTTTATTTGCATTCCTGTCACCAAACAGGCACCGGGACAAGACCTCCTTTTTGTGACAGCCAAAAATGATCACATAACTTTTGAGATGCTTCTCAGAAGGTTTATTTCTCTTTGAAAACCATTACCTTACTCAGCCCCTTACTGTCTCACTTCATACTCCTTCTCTCCTCTGCTTTTCTGCAGCCAGACTGGGTGCTTGTTCTTGTAATTTGACTGCTTTTTTAACTCTTCCTATTGAATTCCTTTATTCTATGTGTTTTGCCTCTTCTGCATCCTTCTAAGATTGTCACATGAAGGTTTCTCAGAGATGTCTCTTCTGATACTTTCATTTTTCTCATAACATTCAGCACCATCTGAAACCAGCTTAATCATTTGCATGTTACTGATCCATGTTCCCATACACACCCACTCCTTAAATATAAATCCCGTGAACAAAACTTGTACTGAGACTGCATCAGTAATCAGCCCAGATGTTTCCCATGTAGCATCCAGGGATGAAGTGGAGCACGGTTACCTAAAGGATTGTTTGCCAAGGTGCAAGCAGACCGAAGAGAGGCCCTAATGGGTAGGGCATGACCTGGACAGAGAAAAAGCAAACAAACAAACAAAAACAAGTGGGTAAAGTTATCTTCTTGGGCCCAAAGACCAAAAAAAGCAAGGAGCTAAGGACACATGTACTGTGGAGAGAGACCCATGCAGGAGACAGTGGAGAATGCGAGGACCCAGGACAATGGGAAGTCGTGCTCATGGCACCCTCCTTCGTCCTGCCAGTTACCTCAGGCAAGCAGGGCTAGAGAGCAGAATAAAGTGTGGAGAAGTGTATGAGGTAGACCTGGAACAGCAAACAGAAGAGTGTCCCTCACTGTAGCCTCAATCCCACTAACACTCTGCAAATGAAAAAAAAAATTTAGTTCAGGTTTTAATTGAATCTGTTTTCCTATGTCTTAGTAATGCAGTTTATCCTTCCTCCAAGAAATAACTCATGTGAAAACATACCCTGACTCATCACAGGTAGAATTTATAGTGTTTTTCCTACAAAACATTGCCTGTTTTTTATCTCAGAGTATTATCATTGGAGTATTTACGCCAATTTTACAAAGTGAATAAATTCTATCAAGATTGGGACAATGTCAATAGCAGGAGGCAATTGCAGAGGGAAAATATATCCTTTTGGGATTCATATCATTTCATATATTATTTTAAGTTTATAAATCTTTCAACCATGTATGTGCATTCATATTGGAAAAAATATCTGCCTGGATTGTTTTCATTTTTTGTTTTTACTCTAGTTGTTTTGATTATTTGCTTTGGACAGTTAATCCATTTATAAGACATTTAAATCATTCCAGGATCATATGTATAATTAACTATCTTTTTTCCAATAAGTGTGACTTATTTGAGAATTATGTGAAATCAATTAAAATTCTGGTGCCCTTTGTGGCATATTTACATTGTTCTTTATTTTATTTATTTATCTATTTGTTTATTTATTTTTGTCTTCAGCTATGGTCCTACAAGTTGGTCACTGTATCTTTATACATGTACTGAAAGATAGAAATAGACACGAAGACCTATACTTAAGACTTCAAACAAGAAGTAGCATTGTTCCTTCCTTCCATTGGTTATCTTCTACTATTGAAATACTTTAGCTCAGTCCTTTGAGAAGTTTACCCTTACTCAATATTACACAATTGTTTTCAGTTCTCAAGAAGGTAATAAGCAATGACCAGCTATAAGTACATCAGCTTCATGAAAAATAGGGCTTCCCCTGGATTTTTTCTATACACAACAATAAAACAGATTATTTCTTTCATGCTGAATATCACAGGCTTCCTAATTCTCCAAATCCTGCCTCTCAAAAATGTACAAACTCTACACTTTCTCTGTTTGAAAGTTTTTCTTGACTCAAAGAGGTGATAGGGAGGAGGAAGTACATCACTGCCCTCAATAGATATTGTCTTTCAAACTACATCTACAATCCACCCCTCTTTCCAAATCCTCCCACACTGCATTGGGGTTAGGAAGAGTCTGAGAGACCAGGCACAGCACTTCGCAGACATGGGAAGGAATAGAGGGCAGGACAAAGTGTTGATAAGGTGAGAGTTCTTGACAATTTTAACAAATCACCAAAAATGCATCTATTCTTAAAATTATTAATACTACTATTTATTCTCATTCTCATTGCATCTTAAGATATAAATTTAACTAGATGCAAAAGATAACATTTTACATACTTCCACAAACAACCCTAGAGAAAAAAACTCCACAATTTTGTCTACTTTTCCCTCTCTTCTTATGTATATTTTTCATATCGGAAATTCTTCTACAGCAATGAACTAAGTGAAGAACATATATATTTATATAACTTCCCTACTGGAAATTAATTGAGTATATATAAACCTTGGTTAAAAACAGGGCAAGAGAGCATGGTAATAAATTAAACCTAGCCATTTTTCTAGAAGATGAAAGCATTATACTTCAGGCAGAAGTCACAGAACTTAAGATGTGTAGGACAGGAACACTGAAATGCAGAGATGAAAAGTCTTACTTAAAGACACTTTTAAGATAGCTTCAGAAACTTGAGCTGAGGAGACGACAAACAGATTGAATCAAAATGGTGTCAGTACCAATTCATGAATAAAACATCAGTAACAAAAATGAAGAGTGTCTTTTTTGTAAGTATTTCCTGCCAAGTGTCAGAAGAAATCTCAGACTGTGGTTAAGTCTAAATTAGCAACAACATAGCATCGGGTAAGTAAGTAGACAGCAGAAAGTACAGATCAAATAAGGATGTATATTGCATCTTTGATTTGAACGGTGTATGTTTGTCTTGATGGCTGATGTTAACGTTGTTCTTCACATATGCTACTTATTTGTGAAACCACACTTTCAAAACTATGTAGCATTGAAGCAGAAGTCTTTCTACCTCCATGATCATTTAGTATAGATCGGAATTTGTTATAAAATTTCTTGATGATTTTACTTGCAAAGAACCCTGAAGGTTTTACTTATACCATTAGGAATAAATATAAATTAGTTCTATACTTGGCCATAAGTATGGAAAATGAGTACCACATGTAAATATGGGTAGGTGCTATAAGAGTCTTCATTGTGAATGTGATCATTTGTACATTCATTTTTGTCATTCAGGCATTCATATTTTGGGTCAATTTCTTACTGAGTCATAAAGTAGTAAATGATGTCCTAACCATAGGGCAGTTGTGTTTTGCATTTTTAAAAGACATTACTATCTTGGCTAACGTACTTGTTAGCAAATCTGGATAGAAGCACTGTGTTGTTGCCATCTCTTTTTAGTTTGGAGAGCACAGTATTTATGATACATATGTTGTATTATTATCTCCCCCCAAGGTATTATTAGGACTGCTTTGCCAAACATGGACAGAGAAGTCAAAGAACAATACCAAGTACTCATTCAAGCCAAGGACATGGGAGGACAACTAGGAGGATTAGCTGGAACAACAGTTGTCAACATCACCCTCACTGATGTCAATGATAATCCACCTCGATTCCCCAAAAGTATGTTACATCCTACTAAATCTTAGTAAAGCTTTTTAAATCATTATTTATAATGTCATTGAATGCTTTATAAATTGAAATAACCTCCCAGATATTTCTGTTCTTTAGAAAGCACAAGCTAATGGATAGAAAGTATGTGTTTTTAAAATTTAAATTTTCAGCAAAAGCATGTTTAATATTGCTTTTACATGAAACAGAAATTGTTGACCATTAGCCATGTGCTATTAATTCCTATTAAACTGAAATGTTCACACTATGTGGGATCTGACTCTGATAGCTTATTAACAGAAAAATTTATATTTAAGCCTGCAAAGTATGATGGAAGACATCAGATTTAAAATACATATGCTTTTCATATTTCATATCATATGATTTGAGTGAGAAATCTGTACATTTTTTAGCAATTATATGTGGTGAACCATTTCCATGTATCAGGCAATATTGATTTTATTTACAGTATTTTAATTCTGACTAGTTATTTCATTTTAGTTTTGCAATAGGTGAAAATTGCTATAGTTTCTATGGTAATAGAATGATTCACACCTGTGTCCTCTCTATAACTCTGTGTTTCCTATTGAAAATGAGTACTTCTCACTTGGGTTTCATCTAGTTTTCTTTTTCAGTATTACATTTAACACCAATCAGTACCTATTCACTTCCTGGTACATTTTTGAGGGCTATTTCTGGGTTTCTAACTTTATAATGCTGGAGCTGAAAGCTTTTATTCCTGGTTTTACAAATAACTTGATTAAATTACTAGGTAGTTATTTGCCTGGGCAATTAAAAATGCATTTTCACCCTCCCACTCCAAAAGGAAAGTTTATGATCCCATGTAGTAAAATATATAACATTGAGAATATTTAACTAAATGGAAATTTTATTCCTTTGTCTATATGTTTACATATGCTATATTACTTTGTCAAATTTCTTAAGTATCATCATCTGGTATTTTCTTAAGGAATTTTTTTTCTCAGTGATCTGAAAGATATCATTGGCAATTAGAAATTATCACAGTTCAATGCATGTTACTTAGCTCCATTGAATGATTCCCCTAAGTATACATGTCATAGATGTAACCTTGCATACTGTAAATGTGTAGAATTTACCTTTGTTGATTAAAAAAAGCTCATTAAAGAAGAAGAAGTCAGACTTTATATTATCAAATGTATATCACAAATGCCTATGTTATAACACAGTTTATTAGTAGCACAGAAAAATATTTTCCCTTTGCTACTAAGGAAGAAACTAAAAGAACAAATAATGCTCTTAATTCTATAGCATATGGATTTATTAAAGAATATGATTTCAGGGCTGGGGATCTAGCTCAGCAGTCTAAGCGCCTGCCCGGCAAGTGCAAGGTCGTGAGTTCAATCCCCGGTGCTGCAAAAAAAAAAAAAAAGAATACGATTCCAACTCCAACACCTTTGAATTATAATTTTTCTCCTTCTTTCCTCACTCTGCCTTTTCCTTCATAACCTGTGTTTTTCTTTCTTTTACACTTAAGCATAGTAGGCAAAAGTTGAGCAGAATAGATTAGAAGAATAGTTTGTTTGTGTATAAAAGTTGGCACTATGATCTTGGACCTGGATCCAGGTTTGCACGTATAAACTGAGTTTATAAAATATCAAATATATTCCAAGATAAGAAAAATATTCTTGCTTACATGATTCACCATGTGATAGTTGGAGTTTTCATAACAGTAACAAAACCAGTTCTGGTAGGAGGGTATGATCCTAGTGAGTAGGGGTGTTGCGCAGTTTGTAGACAGATAGGGAAGAGCTCAGGCAAATAGTATGACACACAGTGATGCGATGAGGTCTGGATGTAAGAGAAGCTACACACACATAAGAAAACAATGTAGTGTGCTTAGATCTCACAGTAACCTGAAGGTCACTTTCTTTCTTAGTAAAAAGAGAATCTGGATAAAGGACTGTAGTAGACCTCCTTGGTATTTATTTAAATATTAGTTTTTAAGTCTAAGCATTACTAGATGTCACGCATTGGAAAACTGTAACAAGGGAGATATATATATATATATATATATATATATATATATATATCAAGGGATATATATATATATCCGTTGGAAAACTATAACAAGCTATAACTAAAACAAGGGATAAAAAGTCAATGTTTAAAGCATTTAATCCAGTCAGGAACTTTGTCATTACTATGTTTCTCCCTTTCACAACACCGAGATTAATGTTTTTTCATATCCTATTCTTTATTAGTACATATTCATAGTACATGATATGTACATTCCTTGCAGAGAGCTGTTACGTGTACATAACTCGGCTTAATTCCTTTTTTGCCTTCTTTCCCTTCACTCCCTCCCTATCTATTGACCCCTCCCCGGTTTTCTTGGTACATTTGCAGTGCATAACATTTGCCGTCTTTGTGTAGAGTTGGTACTTGTTTATTTCACATATTAATTCCTTCTTCATTCCTTCCCCTCCCTCATGCCTACATTTCTTGATTCTCTTCCCCTTTGAGACAGATCTATCTTACTACATCCTATGATCTCTATTTTATTTTGCTCTTCATCCATACTTTGGGTTTCTCATATAAGAGAAACCATGTGATATTTAAACTTGTGTGCCTGATTTAATTCACTTAATACTATGCTCTCAAGATGAATCTATTTGCCTAAAAATGACACAAGTTTACTTTTATTTATGGCTGAGTAGGACTATCTTATGTGTAAACACCAGATTTTCTTTATCCATTTATCTGTTGATGGAAATATAGGCTGCTTCCAGGACCGAGTTATTATGAAGTGTGCTGTTATAAACATGGGTTTGTCCATTTTCAAGAAAACAAGAGACACTAGGGTAGCCATTGTTAATCTCCTCTTGTTATGTTTTGAAGACCTGTATTGCTTGCAGTGGTCTGTTCTGAAATGCTTTGTTGTGTTTAACTCTGTTTTGTTTTGTTCTCTTTAAAATAATAGATAAATAAATAAATATGGGTTTGTGTACATGTATAACTGTAGTATGTTGCCTTTAAGTCTTTCAGGAAGATACCTGGAAGAGAAATAGCTGGGTCAAGTGGAATATCCAGTTTCAATTTTTTGAGGAATATTCACACTAATTTTCATTGTGGGTTCCCAGTAAGATTGCAGACGGGTTGCTTTACTCCCTGAAGTTTTGCCAGAATTTGTTACCAGGTTTCTTAACGATGGCCATTCTTACTGGGGTAAAATGGAATCTCAATGTTGTTTTAATTTAAATTTCTCTAAGGGCCTGAGATTTGGGGTATTATTTCAGGCACTGATTAGCCACTTGTACTTCTTATGTGAAGCATCCATTCATTTCAGTTTCCCATTTTTCATTAGGTCTTGTATTTTGGAATATCTAATTTCTTTTAGTTCATCCTGTATTCTAGACATTAATCCTCTGTATGAGGAATAACTGGCAAAATTTTTCACATTCCGTAGGTTGTCTTTTCAATCTGTTGGCTATTTGTTTTTCCGTGCAGAAGTTCCAAGTTTGATATCCCATTTGTTGTTTTTTGGTGCTATTTCCTGTTCAGCCAGGATTCTGTTCAGAAAGTACTTACATGCTTCTATGATTCTGTACATTTTACTTTTAAGACCAGTGAACCTCCTAGAGAATAAGTATTTGGCCAAGCTCAATGAATGGAAGTTACAGTTTTTTAAACTCAGAAGTCCAACTTCCTTCTAAATTAACATAATATTTAAATAAAAGGTTATCATTCTCCTTCATCTGCAACCGCTAAACCATATCATTCTGACCAAATCCGCAAATGTTGGCATATATCAAGCTGCTACCACTCATTAACAGAGAAATGAGAGGGCAAAAGGGTTTATCAAGTAAATCACCATCATTAAATTATTTTCTGTTTATATTACATGCACATTTGAACTATTGTCTGAAATCATAATACTTGAGAAATGTCTTGGAACCACATGAAACAAAAAAGTTGTCCTGTTTTGCAGAGATAAATTTAATTCCCCTGAAAAATTACATGCCTTTGTGTCAAGCCCATTTTACTAGACTGTCATTCTGAATTACGTCGTTGAGAGAAAAAAGACAGAACATATTTATAAACAGAAGAGCCATTTCTTTAGAAACCAAGGTTCTTTTAGCAGGAATATTTCTCATATGAAGCAATTAAATAGCAAATGTGACAAAATTACAAACTGAAATAATATCCATTTGAATGTTAATGTCAAGAAAACATGTATCTCATACATAAAATAACTGAAAAGAGAATTTCTCACAGCTAGTTGTAGTTGCTTGTAACTGTAATAGTTATGCTAAAGAGTAAAACTTGCTTCAGATATACTTGAACATATATCCAGTTAGTGCTCACACATATTCAAGATACTTTCTTTCTTTTTTTTTTTTTTTTGTTGCACCAGGGATTGAACTCATGACCTTGCACTTGCCAGGCAGGCGCTTAGGCCACTGAGCTAGATCCCTGGCCCTCAAGATACTTTCTTAAAATTGACTAATCATAAAGTGGTTTGGCTTCATGAGTGTTTGTATGCCTCTGTGTTTAATGGAAATATGGGCATATATGTAAGGACACACATTGTCATGCATTTTATTCTATAAGTTTGGTGGGAAAAATGAAAGGAATTTGCATTTGTAATATGCATGTGCAAATAGGTTGCTGTGTCATTGTTGCTTTAAAACAATGCTTCCCTGGTATATCACGACATCCTCCAGTTTAGTTGATGGTAACAACAAGCATGGCAGTGCCCAGCAAGCCACATGTGTCACACACTGTGCCAAAGCAAGTTGTATCCATCTACTCATTGAATTGTGTATTATTTTATCAATTTAGGAAACTAAATAACAGCAATATTGTTTTAAAAAGCTCATGAAATACAACTAGGAATTTTAAATTTTACTGGGCCCAGCAAGCCCGTACCCGTAATCCCAGCACTGCAGGAAGCTTAAGCAAGAACATGACAAGAGCAAAGTTGTCCACTTGGGGAGACCCTGTCTCAAAATTAGGAAATCATGAGATCTTGGGATGTGGCTCAGTGGGAAGGCCCTGGGTTCACTCCCCAACGCCACAAAATCAGAACCCTAATTTTCTATCAGTCTCTTTCTTAAATGTTAACATGCCTTTGATACCCGTGTTTGTCTCAAAGAACACTATTCCAAAACAACACCAGAAGCATCATTTCAAATGTGGAAATAATGCACAAAATAAGGCAAGAGCTTCACCTGAAATCCTGGAAAGATAAAGCACTTTGTCTGAAAAATGTTTTCTGTAGGAGTTACATAACTTTTATCTCCCTCAGTCAAAGATGCTTGCCGAGCCTCTCCATCTGTTCATAAGCTACAGGAAATTATCAATGGTTTCCATTACTTGAATTTTAAATGACAAAGTCATCTAATAAGCAGATCTAAATTATGCATTATGAAATTAAATCAATTAGGTGATGAAGTTGATGCACACAAAGACACCCCCCCACACACACACACGAATCTTTTGTGAGTGGTGCTGAAAGAGTTTGGGCACCGTGTGGAAGAAGGCAGGAGACTGCAGCTTTGTTACAGCATGGCTTCAGCAGCAGAATCTTGGAACCAAACGTACTCACTCTACCAAGCGGGGATCCTGTAGAATTTTCACCTTCAGTTTTGAGTTCTCCTGCATTGTATTACCTGGCTTAAATTTTAGGTGATATTAAATATACTGTCCCTAATCTCACCAATGTTATCAATAATAATAGTAAAATTAGTAACAATTTTAAGGACTATGGTTCTATTGAATATTTAAAGTAATTTAAAATTAAGTACTTTCAAGTTAAAGAATATGGTATTGGAATTTCTAAAATTAAAGCATCAGAGCACTGCCTTAGGTATTTTAGTGTTACTGTATATAACCCACAATTTGGATATGATACTTTACTGAGATATTTCTATATAGGTAAATATATTAATATATAAGAACATCTCATTTGGAGCCAGGCATGGTGGCGCACACCTGTAATTCCAGAGCTCTGGAGGCTGAGGCAGGAGGATCATTGTGAATTCAAGACCAGCCTGGGCTATAAAGTGAGCTCAAGGCCAACCTAAACTGCATAGTGAGTCTCTCATAAAAAGCCAAAAAAGAACCCAAACAAACAAACAAAAAAAAAACCCAACTCGTTTGAAAGGTTCTCCTCCATGCTTCCTACAAAGTAAAAAGTGTCACTTTATTTAGTCCCCTGACAAATGCAACATCTGTATAGATGCCAGCAAAAAGTTCTTATAAAATTCTTAACGTGCTAGCTACAGCCTACATACACCTCTTTAGCTATTAAATTCTCAAGCTCACTAGTCCTCAGTCTACTTTTCTGCAATGGGCTTCTGGAACTGCTAACCAGCTACAGGATTTTGGTCCAGGTAGTACACTTTCGGTACATTTTACGGAACATGATGACGATGATAAAACAACAGCTAGCATTTATTACACATGTATTCTCAGTCTATGAAGACACCCTTAACATTGCGTATTTAATCCTAATAAGTAGGCTCTGCTCATTTATGCATTTTTAGAAGAGGAAACAAAAGAATTAAAAAAACAGTAAGATAAAACCAGGAAATTTGTAGTCACATCTGTGATGTTGTACAGCATACTTGGATGATAAATCAAACCTAGGGTTGTCAACTATTCGATTTTACTGAAATATAAATTAAATCTGGGGTTGCCAATAGCAGAGTTGAGGCAGTAAGGTATGAGTAAAAGCCTGGAATGTGACATGGGTCTTGGAATCCACTGTTCCACTTCTCAAAGCTGAGCCAAGTCACTGTGTTGAAGTCACAGCAAATATTTTTCACATTTATAAAGTAATTCATAAAGTGGAGAGAACCTAGGGTATAGGAAAAGTCTTGATGAAAAACTCAGCTGGGGACTGAGTCAGTCAAATAAATTCTCACTCTCTATTTCTACAATATCGAATTAAGATATTTAATAGAGTGACCAAATAGCCTAGCTTACCTGAGCTAATTCAAGTTTATATTTGTGTCTCCAAAATAATTATTGATCATGAGTTTTCTTAGATTCAGAATTGTTTTCAGTTGGTTTACATATTGCATAGCTACCTTAATAGTCTGTATTTCTGCAACAACTAAACAATAGAATTAAATTGATAATGAAGTTTTTATTTTAATTTTTTTCTCCCCTCCTCCCTCTTTCATTGTCCCTCCCTTTTTTCCACATCATTCCCATATCCCCGTGGCTAAAATATTTTACATTCTTCTTATATTAGTTCACTATTTTTTTCTCTTGGTTTATAATGCTTTCCAATTAATTTCGTAACCCAAAGATAAACAGTTTAAAAAATTAGCTCGAGTTTACATTTCTAGCAGGTCTTATCAATGAAAAAGAATTATTTTAAATCTTTGGATAGATAAAGGAAAATCCGTTTAAAAATTTCTAACTCCATAGATATATTTGGGATGTGACAACAAATAATTGTACCATCAAAATATTATAACCTGTTCCATTGGTCAAAATGCTATCACATCTAATCCTATGCAACTATCCTGACTGTACTGCTTTGAATAATGATATTCTAATTTAATTATACTACTGCATGGCTAAGACACAGTCACCAGATTAATCTTGTCTATGAAGTCTCTATTTGCTTCATGATCATCATATTGTTACCATTGAAACTTTATAGGCAGGTAAAAGTGAAATCCTTTCTCCAAAGAAGTTTGGCTGCCTCTTCATTCTGTCCAGATAATAGCAAGACTACAGGCTTCCTTAACATAATAATCAAAGCTGATTCCTATCTTATTCAACCTGAGACCCACTAATTAATATCAAACAATGTTGCACTGAAGATACTTGTATGTACACAATGAGTATACGATCATTCTTCATACTTTGTTGACACACTAAAATGTACATATTTATGGGATACAATGTGATGTTATTCAACATGAAAAGGTACCTATTTTTTCTCTCTCTCTCTCTCTCTCCCCCCCTTCCTTCCTTCCTTCTTTTTTTTTTTTTTGGCAGTCTCACTATGTAGTGCAGGCTGGCCTTGAACTCAGGTAGCCCAGACTACCCTTGAACATGTTGTGATCCTCCTGCCTCAGCCTCCAAAGTGCTGGGATTACAGGTGTGTGTGTGCCATCATACCCAGCAAAGCACACCTGTTTCATCAAACATTTTATACTTTTGTTTGGTTAAAAACAAAATCTCCTTTCTGAATTTTTTGAATATGAAGTATATTATCTTGATATATAGTTACTCAACTATACAATAGAAAAAATTACTTATTTTTCCTATCAGACTGTAATGTAGTAACCATCTTTCTACTCTGAAGTTCTGAGAGATCAACATTTTTAGATCTCACAAATGAGTGAAATCACATGCTTTCTGTACATGACCTATTTCTCCGAATATAATATTCATAATAAAAGCCATATGTTTGTCAATTGATGAATGGGTCAAGAAAATCTAGTAAGCTATTATTCACGCATAGAAAGAAAGAAATCTTGCCAGTCACATTAATGGGACTGTAGGACAATGTTACTATTAATTAATTAATTTATTTATTTATTTATTTTTGCACAGTAGGAAAGTATTTCCTGGTTGTTGTTATTATTTCCCTTGTTTTATTAAATTTTTTTAACTTTGTAGTGCTTAAAAATCATTTTAACATCTAAGTTGTTAAATTTTCCTGTAAATTCATATAATTATACATGCATGTGCAGATAAAAACAGATTTATACATTGTTGTTCTTAACGCTGAAAATATATGAGTGGAAATACATATCCTCATTCTTGTCAAATAGCAAAACACACTCTGAAGACAAATCTATAGATGTGTATGTATAATTCTAAAAATAGGGATACACTTTACATACCCATTGTGATAAACAGGAATAAGAGAGAGACAATGAATCCAACACATGGGTAAATTTTACCCCAAGAGTAACAGGTGACTGCGGCCACGCCTTTATAAGATTGCTCTACAATTGACCATGAGGCAGAAGTCTGCAATTGCTGATATCTATGTCAATATCTGCAGCTATCTATACCTACATCTACATGTATATCTCTTATCTAAACAGGTAGAGCTACAGACAAAGAAAGAGAATTTTATGTGTTTGCTTTTGAGTACAAGAGGAACATTACATCTCAATATGTTAAAAATAACTTTGATTTTGTGGTAAAGACTGAAGTAGAAAAGATAAGTGTGGGACAAACCTAGAACAATTATTTGCAAAAGGAAATGCATTTCATGAGAAAAACAAAAATGACTTTGAAATCTGTTTCATTCATAGGATATATTACACAACATAAAGTGTGCACTAAGAAATAATTTTGGAAGGAAAATAATTTTTGCTTAATATGAAGATTTGAGTGGAGGTGAGCAAGAAATTATTGAAAATATAAATTGTCAGAAGAGAAGTCAGAGTCAAAATATTTCTAAGATACATAAACTTAGAAGTTATATATGACATCAAAGGTAAAAATTACATTAGATTAAAGAAAACATACTCTGTACAAATTTGAGAATTAGAAAATCTTGAACAGAGAATGGTGGTCTGAGGAGAACATTAAATATAACCACCTCAAACATTTAATACATAGATTATCAGAAACTATAAAGCATCCTAGAGCTACATCTTATGATTGATATTTCTCTATTTTATTTTTGTCCCTAATGATTTTAGAAATTATGTAGACATGGTAAGTGGACTTCTAAATTATATCATTATGAATGATATCTAGAAATGGATATGAAAACAAAAGTTTGCTTTTAAGAAGTATTTTATTAATGAATATTAGATAAAATATATCTTAGTGAAAAATATCTTGCAAATCACAATTTAATTGAAGTACAATTGCAAAAAATACTATATAACATTTTTACTTTTCACTGCATAAAGAATTTAAAAAGTTTAATCTCTTCCTTCAAACAGCTAGTGTATAATGTTTAGATTGTTAATTGACAGTTATAAAGTTTGGAATAAGGATGGTGATAGGCTTATGCCCAAAATGCTAAATAAATATTGAGGAATGATGTTCACACCAGTATAAAGCATATCTGTCAGATGTTCAAAGAAATGATATCCACATCGATTCTTGAAATCTGTAATAATCATTAGCCAATGGTAAAAGAAATGTATACTTATATATGTAGACAACTGGAAAACATTGCATTATTGAAAGTGTTGTATCTACATAATTTTGAAAATACGAAGGTGAATGAAAGAAAATAACTGAATAGTGGCTTCATCTGTGTGTTCAAACATGATGAACAGGTTTTTCTACATGGAATAATTCAGAGTTATAGACAAGTGAAACACTGAAGATGTAAATTAAAAAAAAAAACAGGTAATATTAGGGGGTATCCAGGAATTAAAACACTGGCAATGGCAGAAAATTAAAATCATTGTGCATATACATGACGCATTAATACATGACAAGTTTTTAAAAATTAAATTTGCAGATCAATGAAAGGACTATTATTTTAAAAATAGTTTTGGATAAAATAAAGCAAAATTTCATTTTTTCCGACTATCTTCGTAGTGTTTCAACAGGAAAGTTTTGAGAAGTCAAACTTTGATTCAGTAGATATTGTCAACTGAATTTTAATTACTAATAATTGTCACGAGCACAGTTTACAAGGTGTTTAATTTCTAGTTTATAAGGAAAGTTTTATTTGTGGCATATTCTTATGAAGTTATAAAGTGATATCACTGAGAATTACCCATATTCCATATTTTCTAGATCAGAGATTGCATGGATAAAAGCTACTAAAAGATATGTTTACATATTTAATAGAGGTTTTAAGGGAATAGTAAATATACTTTGTGAAATGGATGAACAATGGAAAGTTATTGATGCACTCAGAATGTTGTGAACTCTTGCCAAGATCTCCATCATGTTAAATACTATGTAACAGGAATCATGGATACATAATTCACATGTATTAAATATACATAGTTTTGAGGATCAAAAACAGTTTTTATTGTGCAAGCATTAAGTAATATGTATGGGCAGGGTTACATATTTCAGTTGGAATGGTTTTGATTGAGATTTTTAATGCAGTGCATTTTTTTCTAAATCTTATAAAGCACAATCAGTTTTACCAGGAAATACAAACTTATGTTTATTTAATGTACACATTATTTTAACTATAGCATTAAACAATAATTTATCCTTTGATTCTGGAAACTATGCAAGATACAAAGAATATTTTTTGTTCTCTTGTGGGTAGAAGCAGATGTCATTTCATCTTTAGTGCTTCAACATCTTCTAGAATAGCCTCACATCTTCTAATTTTTTTATTCTATATTTTAAATGACTTTGTTCTTCAAGCTTTGAGAATAAAAAAATTGAAATTTCCCCAAGTATGCCTAACCCAATTAATACACTACTACTAAAAACAAGGACTAATAAATATTCTCCTCTACTCTAATATGATTGTTAAACATTTACTAGGACCTGATGTGTGAAGAATTATTATGTACAAATCTTAATATGATGATAATATTAAATGTTAATGGCAGTGTTTAGGAAAATGTCCAGAAATTAGAAAGACTATGTAAGTAATAGTACTAAGTGTCTATTACATTTAAGGAGTAATCTCTATATAAAAATGTCCTCCAGCTGGGCATGGCGGCACATGCCTGTAATCCCAGCACTTGGGAGTCTGAGGCAGGAGAATCACCATGAGTTCAAGTCCAGCCTGGGGCTACATAATAAGTTCAAAGCCAGCCTCAACTACATAGTGAGACCCTATCTCAGAACAAACCAGAAACAAACAAACAAACAAAAAAAGTATTCCACTCCTTTATATTGACACACATAGATCTATACATTTCCTTGCTGGTCATCTCTGTGAGAGAAGAAAACAAAAATCAAAGTCTTTACCTGTAGCAATGGAAATGTGCCTGTCTACTCTTGCAGTGCATCATGGGAAAGATGCTTCAATTGCAGAGAAAGGAGGGTAACACAGGAAAGACAGTCAGCAAACAGCTTCAGTAACAAATAAGAAGTGTGAGTTGTTGAATCTGTGGTCATGAAGGCTAAGATAGTTGTGAAAAATGGCAATATGTGAAATAATTTGAGTAATTTTTAAGTGATAAAAAAATCAATGAAAGCAATGTTTTGTGGTGGAGGCTGGATTCTAGTTCGTTGAGCTAGAGAGTTAGCAATACTACTTGCTGAGACAGTGAATATTAGGACAGCTCTTGGTGCAGGGGTTGTGGAAAACCTGTGAACTTTGAATATTGTCAAGGCTAGAATGTTTTGATCATATAAAAGTGATGTTTTAAAACAAGATAATATCTTCTCAAGTTTGAAACCAAAACTTGCATGTTGAGGAGATAAAATTAATGTAAAGATGGTAAATGGAGTCAAGGGAATATAAGAAATGCATAAGAAAGAAAACCTAAAGGAGCCTGAGACAATGCATGCAGAGCCAAAGGGAGTTTAACAGATACCGTTTTTCTAGTCTAAACACAGAACGATTAAGCAGCTGCAGTATGTTTTTCAAATCTTTTCATTTGATGCTAATATGCAGTCAGAATCACTTATGCAGTCTAACAAAGGAAGGAGAAAAGGAGAAAAAAGGAATCGGAAAGGCAGAACATCAGAGATGTTAAGGAGAAAGATGCTTCAAAACAAAGAAAAGAAAATGAAAAAAGAAAAATGAGAATGCTGCGAAGTTGCCTCTGGATTTAGAGACATGTAGGTCTCTGCCATCACCAGAGGAAAGTTTTAATTGAGTGACGCATTCAGAAAGCACAGAAAGTATACTTGTGAGTCATTGTTGGGAGGCAATGATAGTGGTGACAATGTATGAAAAATTCTGTTGGGAATGGGAATAGTATAAAGGGAATATCTGGGCTAAGATTTGGGACAATGGATAATATTTTTCAGATGGTCGAATATGAAACCTTTCTGTCTTCTTGGGACTATCTCAAAATAAAAAAAAATCAACTGTAAAGATAGATTCTCTAATCAATTCTACAATATTTACAAATTACCATAGTTTAATAAATAAGTACCAGAGATAAAGGGGGGAAATGCACACCAAAATAACAAAAGGTGTACACTGGCATTTTCACCATGATGCGAAGATGCAACAGATATTGTACAGAAAATATAGTCCCAGATCAAATTTCAGAAATTACAGTCAAAATTTGAAGAAGCATTTAGAATTCTTAGAACCATCAGTCAGAAGGTATTTTTCAGACTTCTAAAAAAACTTCATAGAGAAAGTTTTCATAAGGAAAGCTGTAAAAGGAAAATTTTGTGCAGAAAATGAGTGATGTGGGGTTCCTACCCCTTAACAGTAAGTGGTGCGCTTGCCTTTTTCCTCCTCTCAGGTTTAGATTGTCAAGCTTTCCGTTCAACCATGTGTAACAATACCATTTGATATCTTTTCGCAGACAAAAAGGGAATTCCCTAGAATAAAGCTTTGTATTTAAGAAAGCTAATGTGTCTTGAGAAAGTGGAAAGAGAGGGAGGACAATATTTAGCTTGGAAAAATAATTACATGATAACAAGCAGAAAGCTAAGAATTCTGTGATCAAAAGGAGAAACCAAGTCGGAGTCACGTTAACTGCCCCCAAAGAGATCTCCCCCTAAGTGAGATTCTGTGCGTGGAGATCTGGAGGCTGAAAGTCATGTTCCACCCCAGCAGAGCCAATGCTTCGCTTCTGGGAGTTACAGGAGGAGTTTGTTTTGCCGCACTGGAGATCGAACTCATGACCTCACGCTTGTCAGGCAGGTGCTTATGCCACTAAGCTAAATCCTTGGCTGAGAGGAGATTCTTTAAGAGCTGTTTGAAAGTACCCCTTGGCAGTCAGTCCCAGAAAAAGAGAAGGCAGAGATCCTGGTGAGAATATCTCAGAGCCTTATACCTGCTGCCCCTTCTGTGCAGGTGAGCATACCCCAGGCGAGGAAATAAGGAAACACCAGGGCAGAGCAACACCTGGCAAGCCATCCAATTCCCAGGGTAAATTCCCATCCTCTGCTGAACCAGTTGACGCAGAAGTAGGATGGCAAGGAGGACAATTTTTGATTTGTTTATATGCTATTGTATTAATGGGAAGATAAACTGAGTTTATAAAGTTTATAAAGGTAACCTCTGGGAATTAAAGAAAATGTCAGGCAGTCTAATATTTAAAGAAGCAAAAACTTGAGTTATTTGCAGGAAAATCAATGCACCTTGAGATCATACTGTTAAGTTCAGTAAACCAGACACAAGCTTAAATATCCCTAGGTTTCTCATTTACGAGGAAACCAAAATATAAATAAAGAACAAAATAAAGGGTGGATAACAGAAAACAGGAAGGTAGACCTTTTGCCCAAAGGAAGGTGACCAAGAGGTGGAGGGCAGAGGAAGGGAGAAGAAGGGCAAAGGAGGAATTAAGAACCACTCTGCTCTATATGCGTGCCACTCCCCACGGGGATCCAATCACTACACACTGCAAACATGTAGTAATCAAAAATTTGAAAACTTAGCTGGGTTTCATGGAGGAAATCTATGAACATTGAAAGGTGAAAACAAAGCATGGTCTATTATATTCTACATCACACATGTGTGCATGCTCAGACTAACAGGAACACTGAACATAGGATGGTGTGAAGGTTTGGAAAGTGGAAAAGTCTCCTACGTGGCATCATTTCATTTTATTTTCTCTGTGAAATTCACAGAGAAATTCACGTTACAAAGCCAGTAACAGAGAAAGGGAGTAGTAAAGTTAATAAAGGAGAAGTTTGTCATGAGTAATTGCTTAAAACAGACGTCATGACAAATGACAGCCAGTTACTCATGCAAATATGCATGCTCTACAGGCAACGCTGATGGTGCGTTTGAAGTTAATTCTCATAATTTATGGGAACATTTAGCTATCTCCTTAGTCTCCTGCAGTCAACTACAACTCCTCCTTCAGGAGGAAAATTATTATTAAGCATTTGCTTTTTCCATATTTCAGGAACAAAAAGATTTGGGGAATATATGTAGGCCAAAGGTTTTGATAATGAAATCATTAACTGTGTGTTTCAGTTGGATGAGTAAAAATGGGGACAGATGAATAGAGAGAAATTAATATACGGAAAGTCCTTTGATATTAGAGTTAATAAGTGAAAGTGAGAGCAACTGCGAAAATAAACCCCATAAGGCAGAAAATTATGATCATATCAGCTCTGTCATATGGTTACTTCAGTTGGGACTTTTTGAGGAGACATTACAAACCCAGTATCAAGGTGATTCATCTTATATTTTCAGTCTAGATATACTAAACAGTCTAGATATAATAAGCAGTCTAGATATAATAAACAGTCTAGATATAATAAACATTGATAGAATTATAGTTTTCCTTTAAGTATTGATCATATGTTGCTATTTTTCATGCATGGTTTTCATTTAATGTCTTTTACATCTTTAGATTATAAATTCAATCAAACTATAATGTTTAATAAAGGTTACATAGTCTTTTTATTCATTTGTTAGTGTGTTCCTTTCATTCTTAATTCTATGAAGCAGTCTACTAAAAGTTTAGTTGAATTTATTATCAAAATCTGTATCACTGGAACACAGTAATTAATTCACTATCAAAAGATAATTTCAAAAAGATAAGTAAATAATCTAGTTCTATGTTTTAGTGTTGTACATAGCTGCTCACAAATAGAAATTTTAGAAGACAGAACTTATCATTCTGAGAAAAAATATTGCTGCTGTTACAGAAAATTATGAAATTTAATTCACTACTAAGTTGGATACTGTGTTCATGGCAGTTGGTATCTATGTATAAGGTTAGTTACAGTCTTCCAGTGGGTAACGATAACATTCTAAAAATGGTTTTCCTCCTCCTTTTAAAAACAATTGAGATCATATTAGACAGAAGCATTTGTAACCTGTCATGATTCCCCAAATTTGGTTTTCACTACATTTCACAACTACTTTCTTATCCTCTTTACCTTAGAGTTCTCCAAACTTCTTTTACTTTTTTTTTTCCATTGTAGCCTTTAAAAGTTAAGTAGTCTCATACTGTAAATCTATGATGCCAAATCCTTGACACTTCCAGAAACATGTTCAGCCTTGTCTCCTCCTACGAAAGGGCAGAGTGGATCCTTTGTCATCACTGTATGGTTCCATTCACAGTGTGTTTAACGTGCCTGACCGAAGTCCAGCCTCGTTATGAGGATGGAGCTTTCCGTGTGGACTCTTATTTCTATTCCTCAATTTGAAAACAGGGCTGTAGGCTTTAAGGAAATCAGTGACTAAAAATGTCTTTCAATCGTCCAAATATTTTTATTTCTGAGTCATCCAATTGTCAAGGTATGAAAAAATTACTGTTTAAAATTAAAATAACCTTTCATAGCTCTCTTGATAGCTACCTTTCTTTCATCTCTTTGTGTTTGCAGGTCGGTTCCTGTTACACACAGCCATTCCTTTAGGAAAATACTATTGTACATAAAAATGATTATTGGTAATAATCATGCTTATTGAGTTTCAGGCACAGAGTTGAAACTTCATTGACTATATATTTATTTGCTTAATTTTCAATCTGAATGCACATAGTTATTTAATAATCTACTTAGGGAGTTTCAAGTATATATTTTTGAGCATTTAAAAATGTCTGATTTTCTTATAATTTGAAATAATGACTCCAAAGTTTTCCAAGATTCCAGTATTCTGATATTTTAAATGCTAATTATGTCTGCATTACTTTCGTCTGATATATGGATCATTGTTATGTGTAGTTGAACATCGACTTCTTATATACAGTGGCATCTCAGTTCACAAATGCTTTTATTTGCAAATAATTTGGTTCTCAAACAGAAACATTTGGCAATTATTTTTGTGTTTCCAAACTCTGCGTCGGGTGACAAACATGCCTGTTTCCATCTTTCCCACACAAATACAAATGTGGCCCTCCTTTCCAAAATCATAGCACAAATTATGTGGTATCACTGTATAATTTTAGTAACTGTATGCTTATTACTGTAAGCATAAATATAAGTCAACAGTGAATCTATATTGGATTATTCCATCTCTTTCTTACTTTTTATTCGTATTGCTGAATATTACAGATTTTTAAAATTTACTCGTTTAACATATTTATTCTTATATATCTGAGTAAATTTTGCCTTTAATTTTTATTTTGTTAAAGAAATATATCTTTTGATGTTTACGTTCATATTGGAGAATTTTCTCAAAAGAAAAAATGTGGTTTGGGTTATTAGTTTCATTTTGGTTTTTGAGATAGGATCTGTCTCTGTAGTTCAGGCTGCTTTTTAACTCACTATGCAGCCCAGGCTGGCCTCAGTCTCTTAATGATCCTCCCACCTAAACCTTCCTAGTGGCTGTGGTATTACAACTATGTGCCACCGTGCCCGGTAGCAAAACGTATTTTATATTCTTGATCCTTAAGTGACAATGAAATACTCCCTACCACCACCCCACACGGTGAAAGGACTAAAAATTAAACTCTAATAAAAGTATTTTTAAATGCCGTAGTTCCTACTGAGTGCTTGCTTATCACTGATGGTTATTCTTTTTTGGTTTTTTTTTTTTTGGTTTTTTTGTAATTAGCAGCAAACCTTGTATGTCAAAACTTAAGAGAATTTGATGATTATAATTCCATATTGGTTCATTACAAGTAATTTTCTCATTTTCTACAGGACATGGTGATTTTGTTAAGTATAGTGTGTATATTTGATGAATATGTAAGTACATATTTTTATTGACTTTGTGGCCCATCTCTTGTCACCTGTTTTATTTCTTAATTTGCTTTGTACAGGTAGTGCCATCAAGATGTTTCATATGCATCAGAAGTAAGATGCCTACAAGATGATAGCAGTGTAATTACATAGTGCATCATAAATGATCTGACTTTGGCACAGTTGGAGATTAGTTTAGAGTTTTGAATTAATCTGAATGACCCCAGCTTTACTACTGTTGAGATTCTAGAAATGATAAAATGTCAAATCACTGAAAATAGCCCGAACAATCTGACATGACTGATGCATAGTTTCTCTGACTCGTCCCATATGCTGTAGACTTTATTATCAACTGCAATATTTTCTTGAGAAATGCTTGTCTTAATGAACGCATATGTCATCTACCTTACTAAAATGTATGTCTGTTATATACAGAACACAAAACCCACTGCTCTGTGTATTTCAGTTTTATATGCACTAAAGCCTCAATGCACAAGGGAATATAAGTGGTGAATCAATGTTATACTTTGATCATATCTTAATTTTGAGAGATGCTTGTTAGTGGGATGCTAAACTCAGTCATTTTCAGACAATACTATTTTTCCAGTGTTCTGCAAGTTTTCCAAAGCCATTAGACGAAATGAAATCTGTGGACATGCTCTAAAATAACCATTTATTCAAATTAACTGCACACATAAGATATTGAATGACTGTCTTCACATTTATTGTTTTTGGCTTCATAAAATATTCTTTTAAAACTATGAAACTCATATCTTGGCATATTATCTTAATATGGAAGCTGTCTCATCTATTGATATTGATATTATTGGATGTCCTTTGAGTTACCTTTCAAAGTTTATTTTTTATTGGACTATTTCAATTCTGGCTAAACTCTTCACATTTACACAATCCCTTAAAATTTACTCTGACTGTATTATTTCCCTTGACATTTAATTATTTTATTTTTGCTTTTAACAACTCTTCAAATGAAAAGCTAACTTGTGAATCTACCATTAGCTTAAAGTTGCTCTTCTGGGATGGCTTAGGTAGTACAAGATGAAATACTCTACACTTTTTGATCACTGTTTTCCTAAAGATCTCATCCAATGTCTGTCTTTCACTGTGCACTGATGCACCCTTCCTGCAACCCCTGAAATTCACTCTCAAATATTTTCAGCCATTTCCTTGTTAATTTTTAACAGTGAGATTCATAACTAAATATCCTGACAGTGAAGGATTTATAGTTCACTATTCAACAAAACCTCCATCTTTCTATCTTTTCAGAAAAAATTCAAGACTTCTTCACACTGACTGGCCATGAGATTAGAGTATGCCCATTCGTACTATCAATTCAAGACTGTCTCTTGCTTCCATTTCTTTAAACCAGTCACAAAGTGACAGGCAAAGGATGCAGACACAGCTTCTGAAAACTGTATTTCTATTCAGTAAACCTAAAATGTGAAAAAATATATTAATAATAAGTCATATATTTTGTGCTTGAATAAGTATGTCTTGTGTCTTCTGGTTACACTCAACAGAAATTCAACAGTCCTCATGTTTGCTAATATTCCGAGAGTCCTTTAATAGAATTGGGCTATGGTTTACCTTACTTAGGCTTCGTAACATTTACGCCCTGAAGAAAGTAGGTGGTGAGAGCTGCAGTAGATTCTGCATATGGACTTCTGGCTATTTGAAATCAGACAAATGGGCCTTCAATATCCTCCATTATTCTTCTGAAGATAATAGAGAAACAACATGACCTGTATTTTCATTTTTCCTCTTTGATTTGGTTGTTTCAATTTCAGACTCCATTTTAAATTTGACAGTCATTAAAACATCTGGCAACCACTATGTTAAATACTTGGAAATTTAAAAAAAGGCAGTAATCCTAGTGTATAAATACTTACAAGTGTGATCAGTTAATTTGATTTTACTTCAGTTAGATTTCTTAAAAAAGTCTGTACAACATTTCAGCATTGCCACTGGGAGTTTTTATTATTTTTTGTCTGTGTTGGTTATTTATTTATTTAAACTTTAGAGTGCATTATTTTAGAAAAATACCTCATATCCCCTTTGAAGAGATATAAAAGTAATTCAGTTAGCTATCATAATATTGTAGAGCCCTAAGAATATGTCTTCTGTCTTGTACTTAAGTAAACAAGCTTTCAGTGAATATATATCACTCTTGAGAACAACTACATGATTCATTGAGGTGCTGTCTATTGCATATAAATTACACTAATTTGAACAGAATTTACAAAATCAAATGGAAAATTTTTATGGTAGTGTAAGAGGTAGATATAAAGATTGTACTGATACTGACGCTAATGAATTTGCCAAATTTTACATTTCATTGTGAAGAAAATTATGAAACATTTAAAAATAATTGTGAATAAGACAGTGAGTGAATGTCTACAGGTGGGATTATACTTTTCAAACATTCTTGAGGCAAACAATTACAAAATTGTATTGTGACTTGCTGAATGAACTTTACCTTCCTAACTTAATTTCTATAAGATTTTGTTCGCCATTAAAGTAATCAATGTTTGTTTTAGCAGTGGGAAATTACCAATCGAAATCCATTAACAGAATGCGAAATGGAATTTCAATATCAAAATCAGAGGTCTGGATTTCTATATTTAATTTTGCTTCTGCATTTTTGTTTCCTCTTTTTATTTTCCTTGCTTTGATTTACGTATGTTTACTCTCATATTTTTCTTTGATGAGATTCAGTAATAGTAGGCACATTTTTCTTCATATTTTTGAACAATGAACAAAATTTTTATTATATATACGTATATATAATTCAACTTCTGTAGGGCTTACAATTTTTTATAGTCTTGGAGTGCTTTTCTTTAGTTTTTGTGATTCAGTATCAATTTCATAGTGTTATATGTGTGCTCCACCTGGTGGTATAAATAATCATTTTACTTTTCCTCTTTTAATGCTAAGATGGAGAATTGAATTTTATGTACCAACTTATATATATGTGTAAATTATCTACACAGTGAAGAGTTAATATATAATATCATAGTCTCCAATATACTATATTTAAATAGATCAATTAAGATCTTCTTAATTCTCCAGATCATCATTGCAGGTTATTTTTGGTTGATGTACAGATATTATGGTACTCTATGATATACAACCTTAACTTTCTATTTATAGATAAGTATCTATCTTATCTCTACTACTACCTATCTTCTGTCTCTTTATCTACCTGTTCTATTTTTTTTTCTACATCTGTAACATGTATCTTGCATCCTGGATTTTTGTATATTGGTATTAATTGATATCCTCTGTATTTGGTACCGAGTATGAGTACTTCTACCCTCACATTTGGTATGTAGTGCACTGTGATACCATTACTATGTGAAATATATCCATGTAATAATTTTAATTTAGCACACTCTCAGTGCCAAGTTAGAGTTCCACAGCTAGGCCCACTGAAGTGGAAAAATGAAGTTATTCCTTATAATCATAATCCTAAGCACTACAAAAATCACCTATTAAGCTTTTCACTCAATCATGCTGTAAATTTGATTTACTTTCTAGAGATTATACTACTCAAATTGAAAAATTTACTGTACACTTTACTAAATGCACTGTCAATGTAAAAATTATTTTTCAGGCATTTTCCATCTGAAGGTTCCTGAGTCATCTCCTATTGGTTCAGCTATTGGAAGAATAAGAGCAGTGGATCCTGATTTTGGACAAAATGCAGAAATTGAGTACAATATTGTCCCAGGAGATGGTGGAAATTTGTTTGACATTGTCACAGATGAGGATACCCAAGAAGGAGTCATCAAACTCAAAAAGGTACATAGACACATTTTTGGTAGTTGATTATGTAAGAAAAATGAAAGAATTGAAAAAAAGTGGAAAATTGTAGATAATTTTAATTTTCCCTCAGTTGTCACTATTTTAAATAAATGGACCCAGTAACTATGAAATGTTTACATCTATGAAGACTGTTATGCTGTGAATTAACAAGCAATTTTTTATGCTTAACAACTATCCATATTAGTTTGTGCACATTATTTTAACATTCATACAAGCTTAATTTTAAATTAATTTTATTGTTATAAATGTAGATAACATATCAATTGAAAAAAGAGATACAGAAATCAAATCTTACTATATCCAGTGTGGTCTTGATCATTTTATGATTTTTTTGAGAATATAAATATCTAAAGCACCCTTTGTTTGCAGGAGTTGATGAAAGAGTGGAGAAACAGTAGCATGGGTCACTTTTAGTCACCACTGGTGTGAAAGAAATAAGAAAGAGAAATGAAGGGATTGAAGGAATGGTAAGGAGGAAAGTAAAAAGAAGACTGCAAGGTGGGGAAGAAAGAGACAGAGATAGAGAGAAACAGGCAGGGAGAAAAGGACCATGTGGAAGGGTTGTTGTAGAAAGAAATGATGACCGCAGTGAATATAATTTAATTCTAGTCACCAAAATTATATATTTATGCTGACTTGGAAATTTACCAAGTAAGTAAACAAAAAAAAAAAACTAAACTTAGAAACTAAAAATTATTATTAGCAGTGATACCTTCAAACTTGAAAAACAAAACAAGGTAAAAAGACAACAAGAGAATGGAAGGTAGATTTAGGAATTTTTACTAAATTCTTATGATTATTAATCCTTTATTTTTGTTAGTTTATTTTTCTCTTTCCCTTTCAGCACCAAATCAGGCTTATCACTTTTTTTTTCTCTAAAAAGACTTACAGAAAGACTAACAGTTAACTATTTTGCAAACATTAATTTAAATGGAAAAAATATAAATCCTCTCAGAAATGCAAAAAATAATAGAAGTTATTTTACACTAGTAGATCATAAAACAAGCATAAAATTAAATTCTTGTACAAAATGAAACAAATTCAGAATAACCAATGCCACGTATACATATATAAAATAGTTATGTTTATATATGTATTATATTGATATTGTTATTATAAGTACATGTTATTTATAATTTATTTGCAAGTATCAACTATAACTTTTACTCCATCATTTGATAGATATGTATGGAGTGGTCACCATCTGCTAGATCCCCTCTGGACTCAGGACACAGGGCACTGAATTAAACAGATACATTTTCTATTCTGCAGCAGCTTCCATTTAATTAGGAAAGCCATAAAATAAACAAAGACACCAAAAATCACCGTTGGCAATAACTTCAAAGACCACAAAATGAGGTAAAAAGATAGCAAAACCTTAGGAGGCAGAGTCTTACAGTGAGCTGATCCGAAAAGTCTTTTCGGCGAGGACGAAGTATGAGCAGAAATCTGAAGGAGTAGGAGCAATGTAGTTTCTGGTTGGTGTGTGCTGTGAAAACTTGAGCAGCAGTTGCCCAATCTCTGAGGAGAGCATGCAGTGGATGAGGAGAACTACTGAAGATGTCCTTGGCTGAGGATGAGGTCACCCAGAAGAAGACGCCTTCATGGGGAATCTTGAACCAGGCCAATGACCCTGAATTTGAAAACTATTTGAGAGCATGGGGTGAGCTGAGATCTAAATCATCTTCACACTCCAGAGCTAGGTTGCTCCTCGGGCTTTGTGGACAATCACTAGTAGAAAAGAAGACTAGAAATAGCAAAGTGAGGAAACCAGTGAAACAGCGATGCTAAGCATGACGCTTACCGCCATGGAAATGGAGAGTAGTGGTGAGATTCTGGCTAAATTTTAAAGGAACTGTATGAAGACACGTCTTTATAAATATTCTGAGTACTTAGATGGCGATTGAGTAATTACACAGCTACACAGAACACGTGGATGTGCTTCAGTGTTACAATGTAGTTTAATTTCTCTATATAAGACTGGATCAGAAGCAATTCCTCCCTGGGCCACTATTGTTCTACTGCAAAAGTCAAATGCAACCCGCAGAGTTAAAAATTACTGAGGTTTTGTAACAAAATTTAAAATTTGCCTATCATTTACTTTTAATACATATTTTATTTTACTTGTTTATTTTTTTGCGGCACCAAGGATTGAACTCACGACCTTGCGCTTGCCGGGCAAGCGCTTAGACCGCTGAGCTAGATCCCTAGCCCTAATACGTATTTTATTTTGTGGAATGTATGCATGCAAACACGGATAGGTCTTGATTTAATGTGACGATATGAATGTATAAAAAAAATAGGAAGCTACTCGGGAATAAAGCCCACGAAAAAGTAAAAATCAATTTAAACAACCATATTATTTTAAATACAGTATCTTTTGGGGGCTGAAAATTGTAGGATGAGACTATTTCAACATATATCTAGTAAATTCTCAGCTTTAGGTGACCTTTATTAAAGAGGTATATTAAAGCAAATGTGTTTTTAAACATCAATAACATTTCAGTTTAGCAATGATCTTCAAATGATTTTCTGTAAGTTTCTTTCAATATCTTAGCATAGAGTTGTAGTGTAAGAATTTGGATGTAAAATCAAGCTCATACTGGTATCACATGCTTTAGTATACTGAATTTTCTCAGAAAGTCCAAAAATACATATTCTACATATGAATATGTAGCTTTTTAAAAGATCAGTTATTTTAATTTTTGACTAACAGATTTTAAACCACAGCAGAGAAACATGAAATTCTTTGCTTTCACAGGTTTTTTCTTAACTCACATAAAATAAGTTAATGTGATCACTGTTCTGAAGCATTTATTTCATTATTTCATCTTCAGAGTATTTATTAGCTTCTATTTTAGTATATTCTCTTCTTCTCCTGTATACAGGGAAGATATAAGAAGATAAAATTAGCACTAAGTTTTGCATGAGCTGAGAAGAATTAAGACAAGCATTTTTATTTATTTACTTTTTAACTTCAACTTTGATTCACTTTATGAGGATTGTTCCAGAATGTCATTTCATTGTGTCACTTTGAAGTCAGAGTAACAACAAAACTCCGTAAACCTCTCCAAGGCCCAAGATATTGGTTAACAAGTGAAATGAAATAAAAAAATACTTGTGCTCTACTTACACCATATTACACTGACCAAAATACACCGAAATAAATATCACCTTATGTATTGTTAAATAATGTAGCAATATGAACACTAGCAAAATGAGAATGAAGATCATCTAAAAACTAGGGGGTAGCCTATATTTAAAATGAGAAAATAGGATCTTTTAACTTTAAGATTTTTGTCTTAGAAAGATAAATGAAATATATTTTAGTCAATTATTTCCTAAAGGATGAATAATATTAAAATGCATAGTTATTGGATATAGGAATAATAGAAAGTTACATGAGTAAAAAATTTCCAAGGAATGAAAACATAAATATATATACAGAAAAATTGTGCTTGGCTTATTATTGATTTAACAATTTATGCATTTTAAAATGACAATGCTTGTAAGTACTATAGAATCATTTAATATACTGCATAATTTCTGAAGTAGTCTGTAACATTTCTGTAAAAAATATCAGTTAGAAACTAACAAGTAATGGTAATATTTGTTTAAAATGATTAATAGTGAGGTGATTGTGTTTTATTATAAAACAAAAAAATAATTTTGAAATTTAAAATCTAAATTATTTAACATTTTGATATTATTTGACATATTATTTCATTTTAAACTTATATAACTAAATCACATTAAAACTAGAGCAGAATGATTTTAAATATAGGAGGTGAAATGCTTTTGTATTCATGAGAACTCTTTAATAAATAGGTTAAAGCCTTAATTAGTTCCAGTGGGGATTTGTATTTTGTATTTACTCATTAATCAGTAAAACTGATTTTCTTTTTACCATATGAGAAATGTCTAAATGATTCTGTATCATATAATTTGGTAACATAGCACCATCCTGTGGTTAATTTTTAAATAGCTTCTAAGAACAAAATTTAAAAATTGGAATATTCGCATAGTCAATTATATATCTCCATTGATTAAATATAAGTTGCTTCTATGTTTAGGCACCTTGACATGTCAAATTCCAAAGAAAAGTGGTCTTCTTTATTTGCTTCTGTAAATATTGTTTGCCTGTTTTTATCTCTATTTGTTTTTATCACTTTTAAACACATTGCATTACTTTCTTGAACAATCTCGAAACTAAATTAACCCCAAATTAATATAATCAACACAATTTTCTACTACCTTGCAGAAATTTCTAAATACATATTCTTTGGGGTTTTTTTTCATATTTCAAGTGTTACAGTTGTATTTTTTTTCTACAATAAAAATGTGCTTATTTCTAGTTTCTCCTTTCCAGTGCTGGGGTTATTTAAGCTGCTTATTTTAGAGCCTAATTCCATGGACCTCCCATGAAATTGGCCAGAGATTCCTCCCAAGCAGGAGTTAAAGCTCCTCCTTTTTCTCTTAGGTTGGCTTACAGCCTCGACTGTTCCACAGTTGCAATAGGTCTTCTCCCAGTCGCCATTAACCTACCTTCAATTTATCATTTACACCACGTGTGAATGGTGGAAACTACGCCCTTCACTTTCTGTAAATCTTTTCTTGGTTTCCTCTGCAGATAAAGAGTATGCAACATATTTTCCACTACCATCTTCTCCACACTCAGTGCACAAGCTACTGTCAGGTACATCAAATTCATTGCAGTGTGTCTGCTAAATGTTGTTAGTTTCCCCTCATCCTGCATGAAAGGCCCTGCCTAACATGAACGTCATCTCATTTCTTTCTTGATTAATATTTCTTTCCCTTTCTCAAGTGCCTCAGATGAAGCTGACCACTTCTTACTTCTCAAAATGTTCATGTTTTTCAAAGTACCTGTGATATTTGTGGCACCTATGCTTAGCGGACTTTTGATTCTTCTTACTGTAGTTAAGTCCATAGAGGTACTTTATTTTTTCCATATCTTTGTTCTTATAAAGAAAATTCCTGAAAATAGGGCTATTTAAAATTTTTTATTAGCTAAAAGAACAAATATCTTACATTGGTTTTTTTTCATTTCTGATGAATTTATTGTCTTTTTACTGAAATAAAATTTGATGTTCAGAACACTTTGCAAAGTATTTAGAAAAATACTGCAAGACTTCAATTCTAAGTTCACAAATGTGAGTTTTGAAAATCAGAGAAGTAACTTTTTCAAAAATCACGGAACTTGCTGTGTGTTTTAATATATACTTGAAAAGCACATATTTTCAACTATTGTATAGATTATATATGCTAGAAAAGTTAACCTGCCATCCCAGAAGGTGATCATTTATACTGTGTATGTATCTGACACATACAGAGTCTGCCAAAAAATGTATGTACACGTTAGGAAAAGAAAGACTTGTATAAATATTTTAATACTGAAATTATAGAGATATCATGAGGTTAATACAAGTTATTCTTGGTCTCTACAATTAAAAGAGGTGTTCAAAGTGCTGGCCATGAACTTCCAAACATTTATTAGTACAGCAAACTGCCACTTGGTTAACTTTGGTCATTGAGATTGTTGCACATGCGTTTTCATTTTCTTCTGTAAGGAGTGGCAGTATGGTATTTTTTTCTGCAATATACACATCCCCTAGTATCCCCCGCACGAGTGTAACACCACCTGTCGAAGAAAAATCATATTACTGCTATAATATTCAATGACATATTTTATCTTTTTTTAGGAAATATTACTGAAATTTTGTAACTGGAAACACTGGAGATTCTTGAAATTCTGTTTTGTCTCAGCTGCTGGATGTATTTGCAAAATCGCTATCACTAAAATAAGGCATTAAAAGAATGTTCATGATTTTTAAACTAATTTTACAAAATAATTAAAACAGGGCAGCATTACAACTAACTGAATTATAGTACTTGCTTTCCACAAAAAATGCATTTTTAATAGTCTTGCTAAAAATTTTTAGAAATATATATTTATTTGTTGAAATGTTTTATTTACAAAATACTTTTGCTTATGTATTATTTTTCATTAATATCATTTTTAAATATCAATAATTTTGTCAAGACTAAAGCCTAAACTTCAAAAATATTCATGTTTCATTGTGTTTTCCCCTTTGTTATAGAGACAGGCTCACTTGATGCACAGATATCTTTTGTTCATCAAATAATTGATGGTTTTTAGTGAATATTGACTCCAATTCTTTCCTCAGTGATGATGAAATATTCACAAACTCTCCTACATTGCTTGCAGATAAGAACTGACTTTCCTGGTTATAAAACTAAGTCTTGGAAAAGTTGATTTTCCTTTGAAAAAATAAACACTCTGAACATCTTATCTTTATTGTTCAGCCTGGTATAATAACCCTATTTTATAAGACTTTGTTACTTCTGTTTTGTTCACCCTAGTTCAGTCAGATATAAATCTGTTTTCTAACTGCTCATCTTTAGAATAATCTTGTCTACTCCAGATAATTTTATAATCTGATCATTTGTGTTCATTGATTGTTTTCCTTTCTCTTTCTTATTAAGACCAGCTAGATGCTTGAGATAATGGAACCTGATTACTAAAGAATCTATTTTTAGAATAATGGTTTCATCGTGTTGGTTATATGCAAAAGCATATAGAGCAGTAGAAGCAGTAAAGCAAAAGCAGTAGAGCAGTAGAATACAAAGATGTGCACGCAAAGCCATAGCTATTGTGGGTCAAGTTGTGGTATAACTGGGTGCTTTGTCTGGGGTCCAAGGTATGGATGGCAGCTGAGCTCTGCTGTGAAGTTCACAGTCCTTTCCTAAGCTCACTTGTTGACAGCAGAATTTGCTCCTTTGTCATTTTGTGAGTGATGTTCCTATTCTTTTGTTAGTTCACGACCAACATGTGTCTTAGCTCCTACAGTTATGCGTTAGGCACCTGCCACATTGGCTCCTGGTTTCAAAAGTTTCCTTCTCAAGGTCAGCCAGAATTCAGACTTCCTCTGCATCACTGTTTTCTTTTAAAGGCTAATCTGATTAGGTCAGAACATTAAGCAAAATCTCTCTTAACTCACTGTCAAATTATGAAGGCTCTAATTATATCTACATAATTTATACTTCCATCGAACTCAGCAAATTGAAGAAAGTGATATGCTGTTAAAATTCCCAAATCCCTCCCATAGTTAAGGGCAGAGTTATTTTGCACAAGAGTTGAAGGATCATTGAGACCAAAAAAAAAAAAGAAAAGACGGAATGAGCTCAAAATTCTGTCTGCCCTTGCCACCATTTTTCAAATTCCTCAACATAACTACAACTGTAGCTATCCATTTCCACTGGACACTATGTGGAATCACTGTGAGGTCTGGAAGAGGTTAGGAAGCTAGTCTCCTACATCACATGCTGAATATGTTTTCTCCTCCTTTAACATGAGAAAATCATTTGGCACAAAACAATTTATAGACTTTCTGATGTTGTGATTTGCTTGTTTGGTTTACAGTACTGGGGATCAAACCCAGGTCTTTCCTCTGAGCTACATTCTCAGCACTTTTTAAGTTTTATTGTTGCTGTTGTTTTGTCTTGTTTTGTTTTGTTTTGCTAAGTTACAAAGTTGCCCAAGCAGGGCTTCAGCTAGGAACCCTCCTGCAGCAGCCTGCCCTGCAGGAGCACTGGGATTACAGGCATGCGCTACTACACATGTGTTTATCTTTTTGTGATGCAGACTTGAGAAAAATAACAACAGATAAAGTGGCTAAAACAAAGACATGAAAAAGGTTATATGTTGCCCCACTGTTCCCTTTATACTCTAGGTCGTAATTAAATATATTCTGTTTTGCCGTAGTTGTGGTCTCTTCCTGCACAACTCCTTACAATGTCAATCGCTTCCTGAAAATTCTGATCTCACTTATCTTCCATGATAGAAATAGGCAAAAGAACAAGGAGCTGCTAAAGTACACTTTCATTAGACATGTCTTTCTTTTTTTATCCTTCGAGAGTGGTTCATAAATTTGTGTGCCCCCAGTAATGTCACAATCCTATAAAATTTATTAAAAAGTAAAGCATTTCAATCTTGTAATTATATCACAGAATTTAATTCATTTTCTTACAATTACAAACAAATCTTGTTTGTCCTATACTTATCTCAAATGCTCAAATTTTTTATTGATTAAGAAATGAAAGTTCTTTCCTTCCTCCAAAATGTGGAGAGTAGTCAGTCAGATGAATGGATAAAGTGAAGTAAGAAGCGATGACTATTAATTTCTCCTTGCTCTTGCTGAGTTACTCTATTTTGTGAAGAGAGATTGCCTAAGGTCAGGGACAGGAAATAGTAAGTACACCTAGGATATTATAGTTCTTTGATCACTGCAGGATGTAAGTTTTCGGTTGCAAAAAAAAATCTATATGTGCAAAAAGGTACTTTCATCTCACTCTCCTTCCCTGACCATCAAATTTTCACCTGCTGTGATAGGTCAGTAGTTCTTAAAAGGTATAGTTTGTGCCTATTTTTCCAAAAACAAAATTCAGAATTCTCTCAGTTTGAACTTGAAAAGAACTTACCAATAGGGAATCAAATTTATCCAGATATCTGTAGTATCAAGTAGGGACAGAGACTAACATCTGATGTGAAAGAAATTTACTTACTCATACAGGTAATTAGAGAACTTTCAATTTCAAGGTGAGAGCAGAGAAAGCAAAGAGAAATAATTGGAACCAATCCCACATTCTAAGATTACAGATGATTCCTGACTTGGTTTGCTTATGGGCGGAAGGATACCTAAGTTGATAAAATCAGATGAGTTTTATACTAGGATTTGGAAAGACTAACACAGAAACCATTTAGAGCTTACGAAACACAGAAAGTACAGTACTTTTACATTTTAATTTTTTTAGTACAGATTTGCAGCAAATAATGACAACATTCACCATGGGGAGTTGGTCCTTATACTTAACACATTTTCTTTTTTATCCTTCCCCTCCCCTCCCTTTTCCTTCTCTCCATCTCTTAGTCCCCTTCCCTTGTTTACTATTATTTTTTATTTGGCTAAGTCATTTATATTTTGCGTTTCTCATGTGAGAGAAATCATGCAATACTGAAACGTGTTTGTTTGGTTTACTTCACTTACTACAGTTTTACATACTCTTTAATTTGAATTAGCTAATGCACCTTCTGTCATATATTTTTCTCTCTCTGACATCTCTTAAGTTTGTATTAGAAAGGTATTACTTTTTCAGATGCATTCGTTAGATAAGATGCCACTATTCTCTAATTTGTTGGACGTCAAAGGAAAGCAACCTTATTCATCTTTGCATCTTTTCTTTATCGCTGGCCTTGCTACCATGTATTTTTTACAAAAATAAAACTTTTATAACATTTTAATTAATTAAATGCTGAATTACTTCTTTTCTTAGTGGTTTCTTTTTCTGCAATTATGGTTTTCAGGTATTAGTTTATTGTCAATTTACCACTAAGAGGCATAGGAACTAAGACTAACTTATGAAAGTGTTATAATTTGCCCTGGTCTTTTTTATTTCAAGATAAACTCTCTTATTGTGTCAGTTTCTTCTTTTTAATAATGTTTTCCCATCTTCTGGCAATTGGCTGTCTTTTCTGTGTTAGTGCATGTGTGCAATACAGAATAGTGATGTTCATTTTGGGAGTCGTATACCCCTAAAACATGTTGATCATGTTCAATTCCTTTACCCCCTTCTTCCTTACCTGTCCCTCCCTGACCCCTCCCATTGTCAAGAGTCTTCCCTCTTTTTTCTACCATCTGTCCACTATTTTATTCATTTGTGCATTCATATTTTAAGTTTCTAATATAAGAAAAGATTGTGTGCTATTTAATCACCAGTGTCTGAGTTATGTCATTTAAGAGTGTTTTCTCAAGTTCCACCCATGACACGATTTCACTCTTCTTTTTGGCTAAATAATGTTTCATTGTGCATACATACCATATTTTAAAACATCCATTCATCTGTGTACAGGCTGGAATCTAGGCTGTTCCAGAACTTACCTATTGTGATTTGTGCTATTATACACATAGGTATGCATGTGTTACTTTACTGTAATGTTTTTAATTCTTTCAGGAATATATTTAAGAGGTTGTCTTCTCTCGAGCCTCATTCTTTTAACAAAGTACAGGGGCCAAGCTTTAAACAGTCAAAAGAGGGTCACAGGACTCCGCCCTCTGTTTGTTAGGCACTACATTGCTACTAACTCACCGGCGGCTATACTATCAACCATAGCATGAGGCTTGTCAGCTTTTTATTTCTATATGACTTACAAATCACAATTTCAGCAAGAAATTGAAAAAAAACAATGTTACGGGTTAATGGTATGTGATAAGTAAATAAAAATAAAATCAATGAAATGATTATGTACAAAGCAGACAAAAACTTGAACAAAATATAGTAAATTGGATACAATAAAAGAATAATTAAAGCAAAACAAACATAAGTTCTCCTGATTAAAAAGTTTTATGAAATAGTCTTGATGTCATTTACAAACATGTATTATTGATTTGGGTACCAAATATGCTATTGAACTCTGAGTGTTGAGGATGTCACAGTAATTTTTTTGGTTTTACTTCCTCAGAAGAAATACATAAATCAGCTTTCATATATTTAAAACAGAAAAAAATCTTTAGTTTATGTATGCTATGTAAAAGAACAGATGTTGACATAACAATTAGCAAATCACTAGAGGCACACTAGAGAAAATTATTTTAGAGAAGAAAAACTTTTAAAAGTAACAAAATCGTCATGTTAATTTAAATGTTGCCTTAGTTTTTCTTTGGCGATTACAAATCACAGCCATTGGAATACAATGTGTCACTTTAAAACTCACAACTGTAACATTTTGTAATATATTATTTTTTATTGGAAGAAATAACCAATATTTACAATAACGGCAAGCTGAAACCGAACATCAATGATTTTAAGGCAAATGTCTTCCTGTGTTGTATTCCTTAGCCTTCTTTAATTTTATTATTAAGGTTTAAATCCATGTCCTGACGATACATCCTGGCAGTACACTGCAATGCCAGTAATTTTATGGATAGTTATAGGAATACAGAAAACAGCTTTTTCACAATTATCCATTATTTATGTTTATAAATATTAATACAGAACTTCTCTAGTAAAATAACTTGACATTTAAAAATATTTAACAACAAGTTGTATTAATGTCACAATAAGAAAACTTTCCTAAAAACAAAACAAAACAAAACAAAAAATCCCATAGTATGTTATACCGAATTTGCAACTGGAATCTAAAGAGATTTTCAATTATCCAAATTCCTTTTTGTTCCGCTTTTTGGTTGTCATTTCTTGGTTTCACTAGAGGGCAGTATTGGATAAAAAGCAGAGCAGTAGTTCTCAGAGATTCTCTTGCTGCTTTTTGGTTGCTCATGTAAGATGAAAAAGCCCTGTCCAGTACACGTCTCTATGTGTATTAGTTCATGTTAATGCATGCCACAGAGTATCCGTACAAGCTGCGCAGAAACTTCTACTTGTGCATGGTTCTTTTATTAAAATATTTACCGTGTGCTTTCTTTACGCACTAATCACAAAAGAAAAAGTTACCAGGCTGAGACGGGGGAATAGAAAGTTCCAGCCTGGGCAGAGGATATAGCTCAGCGGCATAGCGCCTGCCTGGCAAGCGCGAGGTCGTGAGTTTCATCCCTGGTACTGAAAAAAATAAAAAAGTTTCAGTTCATCCTCGCCAATTTAGCTACTTAGTGCAGTGTAACTCAGTGTGAAGTCTCTGGGTTCAATCCCGCAGTATCACAGGAAAAGGAAGGAAGGAAGGAAGGAAGGAAGGAAGGAAGGAAGGAAGGAAGGAAGGAAGGAAGGAAGGAAGGAAGGAAGGAAGGAAGGAAGGAAGGGAAGGGAGGGAGGAAGTTGAAACCATTACAACTGATACTACGTTGCAAACTGCTGAGCTGCACCGGTCATCACTTTTGCCGCCCTCCACACCAACCTATGCACTGCACTTTTTCACTTTTGCTTGTCCTCGTTGCAGCCTTTAGATTTTGAAACAAAGAAGGCGTATACTTTCAAAGTAGAGGCCTCCAACCTTCACCTGGACCACCGGTTCCACTCTGCGGGCCCTTTCAAGGACACGGCCACGGTGAAGATCAGCGTGCTGGACGTGGACGAGCCGCCCGTGTTCAGCAAGCCGCTCTACACCATGGAGGTTTACGAGGACACCCCGGTGGGGACCATCATCGGCGCGGTCACCGCGCAAGACCTCGACGTGGGGAGCAGCGCAGTCAGGTGAGAGACGCAACCGGTTTCTTTTCTGTGTGAGAAAAACGAATCAGAAACAAGGAAACCATATGCAGTTCTCTGACCACAGCTGCACAATGCTTTAGTTGCAATAATGTTAAAACATATATGATGACTGGAAGAGTAGAGGAAATTCCATAGAAATTCCACAAAAGTATCAAATACCAGTCCGTGCCACTGGTCACCACTAGAGACATGCTCGTGACAAATCGCACGTTTTCATCCACAAAAGAGATCTAATAACACAGCCTTGAAGAAAGTCTCCAGATCAGCAATGTTGGTCCTTTCAGGGTGCAAAAACATAGTAAACATTAATGAATTTTACAGTTACTTTTAACTATCTGCCCTTTTACCCAAAATTTGTGTTAGGAAAAAATTGATTTTACCATTTGCAACATGAAAGTCATTTTTTTTTAACTTTTATTAGTAAATGTTTGCAGGACCAATTGCTCACATTCGCTGTAAGAAACTGGTACATATACATAACACATTTCAATTCCCTTCTTTTTTCCCCAAAAGTCCTTTGTTTTACAGTAACATATGCATCCTCTGATTCTGAGGTTGTGTAAAGGCAAACAAACAGTACAAGATGGCCTCCTTCTCTCCCTCTCTCTTGCTCTTCCTTATAATTCTATAAATTCCATTAGTTCTATTGAGGATAATTGGAATTCCCTTCCTTTTCCTCACTTACACATTGATCTCGAAATATATTTGAATTTTACTCCCTTGTATTTTATTGTATACTTATTTACACAGGCCTTCAATTGTTGGGAAACCAAAAGATGAACATGCAATTTGTTCTGAATCTTCCACCTCTAAAAGTGTGAGTCTTAGTAAGAACCAAATTAAGAAAAGGACTGTATTGACATAGAGAATATATTTGCTAACATTTTATGCCATGTGTGGAAGATAATGAAAAGAAATGAATCATGAATGCAGTGGTGGACTTAGTACGGTAATCTCACATAGTAGAATCTCAAAAAACATTTTGAAACTATATGTGTCTGTCTGATTGGATGCATCTTAGTCCATCCCCCCAAATTTCATGAATACTGTCTTAGTTCAGGCTGCTGTCTTAGAATACTGTAGACTGTGTGATTTCAGCAACACTTACTTCTCATACATGTGCAGAACAGAAAGCCCAAGATCTGGTTCCAGAAGATTCTGTGTTTAATGAATACCTTTTTCTTATTTAGCTTATATTCATCTCCTTTTTTCTATACAAGACAGAAAAAGAAAGCAAGTTCTCTAGGCTTTCCTTTGTAAAGCTACTAATCACATTACGGGGTCTGCACTCTCTGATGACCTGATTACCTCCCCAAAAGGCTTAATACAGTCATGTGGAAGTTAGGATTTGAAGCTATGATTTGGGGAGAGGACCACAGATATTCAGCCCTGAACATCCCACACTGGCCCACCAAGATTCATGCTCTTCTGTATAGTCCATACACTCTGCATCTACAGCCCCAGAGTTTTAAATTTATTTCAGTGTGAACACTACCCTCTAAAGTCCAAAGTTTCATCTAAATATCATGTAACTAAGCATAGGTGAGACTGGAGGACAGATCTAACCTGTGGCAAAATTTCTTTGCATATGGGAGCCTATGAAACCCATCAAGTTGTGTTTCCAAAACACAGTGGTGTGACAAGCATAGGGCATGCAGGCATTCCTGTTCCAAGAGGGACAAAGAGGGAAAAAGAAAGAGGCGCAGGGGTTCAGGTAAGTTAAACAAACTAGCAGGGCAAACTCCATTAAACCCTAAGATTTAAGCACGATTTCCCCCTGCATCAGAGCCTTTTCTTCAGGTCCACTGAGGCAGATATGCTGCCTCCTGGGAGCAGCATCCTACTACTTAGGGGGCTATGCCCATACCTGGCCCCACCTGCCTACGTGTGTGTGGAGGTGACACTTTCAGGGCTCCACCAGGCAGCTGCACTCACAAGTCGTTGTCAGCGGTTGGGCCCACACTTTGAAATCATAGTGAAAGTGGTTACACCAAGGTCCAAGTGATGGTATGTTACTTTTAATGTTCTTTGTTTGAGTTGAAGATAGCACATATTGTCAAGTGATATGTTCTGGTCCTGTAGGACTTAAGAAGTCTGAACATCTACCTTCATTTTTATTATCTATTTTCTGTAGTCCCACCTGGCACTGTGTCTGCTACTGCAATACCACCTTTATTCCTCATTTTTATTGACACAGTGGAGGAAATTTGTGGTTCCCATACTTATATGTTTTATCAAATAATCAGACTATTACTCCCTAGTGTTCCCCTCTCAAAACACTTCTTGCAGTTTTGGTTATATGGACAGGCTGTTTTCAAGTTTAAAATTCCAATTCTTTTTTACTTCACAAGCCTGTCTTCAATGAATATTTCTCCTCTTCTATTTTGTTATAGTACTCACAAAGAACCCAGCTACTTCTGCAAAGTTTAGTTCATAAACATGAGATAAATATTGAATTCAGCCCTTGTAAGTTCTATTTCACAGAATCATAGAATTTGGTCACTAATTACCAGACCCTCTGCTATTTGATGACAAGGATTGGTTTTCTTCCAGATTCCATTGATACATCCCTCATTCCTCAGAATGGCTTACATCTTCAGTATTCTGAATATTCTGTTCACGAGAATTTATTTTCTAAGTAGGAAGTATCCTTTTCTTCAGTGTTTTTTGTTTGTTGGTTTGTTTTTGTTATATGTGAGCCTTAACTGAAATCACCCTGAATGCTTGTGATTTATAGAAATTCAGAACTCTACCAGCTTCTTACCCATTATGTGGTTCCAATGCAGTTGGCACATTTTTAAATAATTATTGAAGCAGTGACCCTACTGCTTGGTAAGACTTTTTTTTTGTCCAGTTCAGGGTGCTATAACAAAGTACCCCAAAAGACTGAATTTAGCAATAAATATTTACTACATGTTTCAATTCTAAAGAATAGCAAGTCCCTGATCCAAGTGACAGCAAGGCCAGTGTCTGCTGAGGATGTAATTTTTGTTTATCGTCTCCTTGTATTAATACAAGGCAGAAAATGAAAGCTCTCTAGGGTCCTCCTCATTAGGACACCTACCCATGCTGGAGGACGCCACTCTCATGACCTAATTATTCCACAAAATCCCCATCTACCCCGATGCTGCACACTCAGGGATGCGACTTGAACATACTGATTCTGGAGAAATACAAACATTCAATCCATAGCAAATATTTTCCTTCTTAGGTCATGTCTGTGATAACAAAAGAACTCTAAAAAAGAACATCTCTCTTATGAAAAAAGAATAAAAGTAACAATTACCGAGCACCCCTTGCATTTTCAGCCAAATGCAGCCAATTTACTCATTGGTTACAGGTTGTTTTTCTACCTATCCTTATTAAAACATGCATCATTCCCAGTTAACTTCTAGAAAGTGGGAAATGCCTACTGAATAGATTTATAGTTTTTTTTAATGAATTTAAGCAGTTGTTAAAAAATATTGAAAGTGGTAATAAAAAATAAAAAGATAAACACTGAAACTCCTCACAGTTAGATAAATTAAAATTTATATATATTAGTAGAATCCCATATTTAAAGATCTCATTAAGTAATTATTATGCTTAGTTTTCTATTTCCAAGACAAATAAAAAGCATGATGGCTGCCAAAATATGAACAGAAATATTATTTTAATGTATTTCAGTACACTCCTCCCCCGACACATACACAAATAAGAAAGTTTCTAAGTAGAAAATACTACTCTGTAAAGGAACACAGTTTCAGTTCCAAGAAAATTGTTGAGTCATGTTCCTAAGGTGAGGGACAAAAAAAGCCACACTTATAGAAATTCTGTGGGAGTCTGTTTTTATTTTTTAATTTCCATGCCAGATGAGCTAGCATCAGACAAGTGCTACTTTGTAGGAAATGCGGTAGTAACCCTAGTCTGCTAATGAGCAGCTCCTGCCTCACCAAAGCTGTCCACACAGATGGATCTAATTGATCCCCTTGAGGTGTTGTCAGAAGACGAGTTGTTTTTTGAGCAACATCAAACCTGTCTTCATTCCATGTCCTTAGGGTAACAACAAGCTTCAATCATGTCAGTTGAGGAAATGTGGGTTATGACTCACCTTTCTTTGGTCTAAAAATATACTTACTCACCTAAGAAAGACAGTGAAAAATGTGTCATGAAGAGGAAGTTCCAAACGTGAAATTACTTGACATGGTTACATAGGCTGCCTTTTGTTTGCCTTGGTATAATGTTTGGCTCACAGGTTAATGTGCAAAGCATTAATTTAGGACCACGTTATTCCTGGTCTCTGGGTATTTTATTACTATTATAATTATCATCATGATTACTGAATACAGCAACTAGTCATAGATCAGTGGCGTTCCCCAGAACTAAAGCACTTAGAAGAAAGGTTAACCTTGGTTTATTGCCCGGTAAATAGCCCATGTCAGATTCTTACTCCCCCCTTCCTCCACAAGTCTCCACAGAATTTCTAGTTATTCTTTCCTTTACTGCTCTACTCCTTGCCATTTGGTGTTGTGTGTGCTTTGAGGTAGACTTGTTATTACACAGTTTATAGAAATTATTTCTAGGGAGTCAAATACGATTGGAGTCAATTTACCCTGCAGCACCTGGTGTTCATTTAAGGGACATTTCCGACAGAATGAGAATTGTACCGTATGTGTAAACTCAACTCTATCACAGCACACAATTTGGGTGAAGAGAGAAAGAGAACACCTAGTTTAATTTATAGTATTATGAAGTGATATATGTGCTTTACGTTAAATATTGAGTAAATTATTGAGTATATTAAATGATTGGAAAATTACCAATTTTCTATTTTTTACCTAGTAAGCTTTCAGAAGATTAAAGAAAATATTGGTATAAAATATTTCTATGACCATGCCTGGTGTCTTCTAAGAGCTACATATGTGACTTGTTTGTTTGGTTTTTCCATTTAAATGAACTTCCTAAATTAGAAATGTTTCTATATTGCTTTTCCTGTATAGCACACAATGTAGGCATCATGTAGTACATAGTGGGTAGTCAATAAATATTTACTAAATGAATTACTTGATTGGCATATTGCTAATTTCAAGCCATAAAGTAAATTAGCATAGTATTCATTTGTACTTATATTTTTCCATGAAAAAAATCAAGACTGCTAAATAATTTGTTTTAAATACTGAATGACAGCACTTGGGAGGCAGAGGCAGGAGGATTGCTTCAAGTTCAAGGCCAGCCTGGGCTACAAAGTGAGTTCAAGTTCAGTCTGAACTGCACAGTGAAACCCTATCTCAAAAAGACAACGATAAATAAATAAATACTGAAAAATATATAAGAAACTATTAAGACTTCATGCTTCATCTCTTGGACTTCTCCCAAAATATTAGTTCAGGATTATCCTTAATAATGAATTGATAGAAATTAGTTTGAAGAAATATCACATTTATCTTGATATGCATGATGACCTTGTAGCTTTGCACATACTCAGGCATTTGTTACTTATATGTCTCGTTAGTGATTCTAAGAGTTTATACATTACATTAAAATTCACATTGCAAATGCAATAAGAAAGAGATATAGTAAGGGGTACTCAAAGGGATTGTTTTATACTAAATCATATTTTAAATAGTTGTATGAATATAAATTTTCCTTCCAGTAGCTACTCAAATCTTTATTGTATTTTAAAAATACAGACCCTAAAGCAAGTTACTTTTGCCATTTGAGCAATAAAAGGTAGTGTATTGAATAATAAAGTTATATAAAATAAGAAATTAGACTGTGTACTAAACAAAAGAAAATATTTTTAAAGTTAACACAAAGGAAAAAACTGGCATGTCAGTTTGTACCACAGAAACTATACTTTGTGGTTTATTTTACTGATAGTCATAACTTTTAACAATAGTTAGTATCACTAAATGCTACCCTGTAGAATCTTACATCGTTTGAAAGTGTGAATGAAACAAATATGCAGAAACAATCCAAAAATGTTAAGTTGAAAAGATGAAGGGAGTGTCTGAATTTGTGGACATGGAAAGACAAAGCAGACAGGCCTTGATGTGGACTAACTAAAAAAATACTCAAGGAAAAGCAAAACAGTAGAAAGGGATATGTAATGTGGAATTTAGAAACTGCAGGAACACCCAAGTATGTGATTCTCTGGGGAGACTGTCTTACTGAACTTCATCAAAAGTATGCTATAGTTAGTGTTTAGTACATTCTTGAGAATTATTTTCTTTTTTTTGTTTTGAAGAGAATAAAACAAATACAAAATAAAACAGAGCGTTCAATCAAAACAAAACAGTGTGAGACAAGACTTCAAAACAAAACAAAAATAAACCAACAATGGTTAGCATGTTGCCCCTTGCTGTTTTCAAAATAACTTCCTATACCATCAGGCATAATAAAATCAAACACAACAGAACAGAATAAAACCAATCAAAACAAAACAATGAAAGCAATACAGGACTACAAAACAAGGCAGTTGAAATACCACAGTGGCCACCATAATGTATCTTGTTATCTTCAAAGTAGCTGTTTATATCATCAGACATAATAAAAACAAACAAAGCAAAATAGAATAGTCAATCAAAACAAAATAATGAACATGAAAATTATTTTCTAAAGCTGGTTTTGCATGAAGTCTACTCACAAATATTCTGATGGCGTTTAGCTTTGATTAACTGCATTTATAGAAGCTAAGAATACAGAAATTGTTTTACCACAAAAAATATAATTCCTTCAAGAAAACAGATAGGCAAGACAATATTTAGCTAAAATGATAAAGTATAAACCCAATAAATGTCATATCAGAATGCCCTGATAAGGAATATCTTGACAAAAATGGTCATATTGTGCTTGTATCCTTATGGTCTAGATACTCATTTTCCTTCGCATACTAATCTGTGCATGATACGTTTGGAAAAATACACTTGCATGTATACACAAATGTTTTTACCTACTACATTTCATTAATAACATTGCATTTTATATTAGGATACATATTTTGCATCAATAAAATTTTATTAAATATTAAATAACTTTGCACATACATGTAAGAACTTATTCAATAAAGTCCTGTTTTCAAGTGTGTGTACATCTTGGGGATGATATTTAAAAAGGCTACTCATTGCTGTGACAAAATACCTGAGGAAAATCAATTAAAAAATAGGATAGTTGTTGTTGCTATTTGTGTTTGTTTGTTTGTTTTTTGTCTCATGGTTTCAGAAATTTCAGTTCATAATTATTTGGCTCAGTTACTTTTGGCCTGAGAAAGTTCTATAAATCATGGTGGTGTCAGTGTATGACAAAAGAGGTTCGTTGACATTATGGTGACCAGGAACCACAGAAAAAGAAGTGGGCTGAGGTCCCAGTAGCCCCTTCAAGCCCCATCTTCCACTGGAGTTCATCTACTAAAGTTTCCACCACTTCCCAGTACTAGCACAGTGCACTGCCCAAGACTTTTAATGTACACATCTTTGTGGACCACTCCAAATGCAAACTCTTCAGGTACACATGTATTTGTGCTATAAGCAAAAATTACATTAAGTGCCATGACAGCACTCTGCATGGTGGTTTCAGAGTGTGTGAAAACCAAGAAGGATAAGATACTGAAATGTGGGACCATGTGAAGTGATTTAGATTAAGCAATGAAATATGCATATGTTTAGGATGAAAGCAATGAAATAAACAGCATTTATATTTTTGTAATAGTAAATGGAATTTTGTGAACAAGATAAAGTGAACATGGAGATTTTGCAAACCATATCTCTTATTTATGTTAGCATGAGTTTTAAAGTTCGTCAGTGATTTCAGTTATGTATCTGTAAGCTCTCCTCATCTCAGTGGATAGCCATTGCTGACAAACTCAGCAGTAGCTACCCGCATTGAGACAATTGGGTTCACTCATTTTACATATACCCTTAGCAAGTTATTGGTCTATCTGACCCCTCTTCATATAATGAGATCCTATTTTTATTTGGCACTATAAAAAAAGATAATGCTCTTATAATTTGCCCTGATTGTTTTGTTTGCACAAGTGAAACAAAAAGCCATTTTTCCAAATTTACACCAAGTGAATATTAAGAAGTACTTAGTTTGATGACAATTGACTATCCAAATATAAAGACACTGTAGTAGCTAATTTATGCTAGTTTTGGGGATGAACAGATTGCTCAGATTTTGTTAAATGTGACAGTTGATGCTAATTTACAGAGAAAGAAATTGAGGTTCAAGAAGATCAAGTTTTATTTTCAGGAAAGATGGAAAATATTTGAACAAATGCAGCCAGATTCCATAGGTCATGCTGCTAATTGCTTTGTTACTTATTCAAGTTGAAAAAGTTATCTGAATTTTTGGTTGCTTTTTAATATTAGCCTTGTTGAAAATAAAATCTAAAATTTCGCAGTTTTCAACAGCGTATTAAACAAAATGCCTAAAACATCAACAGAAGAAAGTAAAATAGTACAATGTTTGATGCTTTACGTAGGGTAGCTATAGACCCTACTGTGTACCTGAAAGGCATCTAAATTATTTACAAGCATCTAAATTGTTTATAACTTACAACAATGTAAGTCAGAAAAGTGCTGAATGCACCATGAAAAGATTGGTATCCATAAAGATAGATAAAAACACACATACATAATTGATTTTAAATATAATTTTTTGAAAAACTATAAAGAATCATAAAGTTTGTATATGATTTACACATAACCAAAGGTATATTTACCAAACTCACTGGATCTATAATGCAGACCTATGACTTTAATTTTTATGCTGTATGGAATTAGAAAGTCACTGATGAACATTCGTTTCAAATAAATTTCACATGATGAATGTAATATTTTCAAAACTAAGTGTCTAGGTATTAGTTAGGATGAAAATTATTTTTAAGGTTTTCCTGACATGCTTCATGAGATTTTCCAGAATAAGCAGCTGTCCTGGTCAACATAATCTGCATTGTAGCTCTAAACTGGTTGTGTTTGTCTTTTGCTTGCTGAAGGTCATTCACCTTACTCCCAAGTGCTAAGGGAGTATACATTTCATGGCTCGTTCCCTTCTCTCCATAATTTCTTTAATTACCTTTGAATAGTAGACCTTTCATCACATTTACTTAAAATTGTATATATTTTCATTTTTTACAGTTGAATCACTTTAACTGCATTATAATATATATGGGAAATTCTTTTGTTGAAAAGTACTGTAATGTTCAGTGTTTGGTAGAAAACTAAAGAAATGAATCCATTTTTTTCCTGCTTCTGAACATTCAATGAGTTACTTGAAGGTGAATAATTTTCAGAGGACAAATGGAAGAGAAAAATCTCATGCAGGAAAATACAAACTTTTTTTTTTTTTTAGATAGAAGAGAAACGATTTCAATTTCAAATGGTAAAGCTCTAGATGATATGGCATCTTTCCTCAGAGCATTTGGCCTTGGGGTCTAGAGGTTATAAACAAAACCAGTAAACATCAGGCACAGTAAGCACTTGATTTTCCTTTAGAAAAGTAGTTATGATAAAAAAAAATTTAGAAAAAATATGTTGAAGACTCAGTGATACACGTTAAGACATATCATTCCTAAGCTTTAATCAGGGTGACAAGGAGATGTTATGAAATAATTCAAATCACAGGTACAAATCAAGTTATTATGGATAAGACAATAGTTTCAGTGATGAATTTTTTCTCACTGAAAGAAATGTCCTTTTCATTTAACATAAGAAAATTTACTTGTTTATCTCTTCTCATTTGAAAGATGCTTTTAACTTCAATTTAAGTTGACAGGTGAGATAAAAGAAATAAGAAAGCAGAGTTTTTGCAAGAAAGAAGCAATAGATGCTGCCTAGAAGGTTTGTCAAAGTTTGCGGCAAGACCATATATGAAGGCAAAGCGCCTATTTGGCATTTGAGGAAATTAGGGAGATGCTGTGACATAAAAGGAAGAAAATAATTGAATCGACAGCTAGATTCAAATAAAGGATTTTTAAGATTTCAATTCAGAGATATTTCTTGGATGAAGAGTTCAACATTTATTGACCACATTCTTTACACATATTGTATAGTCCAATATCCTATCTATATTTTAGTATTTCAAAAAACCCAAGACTCTTATATGTTTCATATTAATGCTATTCATACAGAGCATAAATATTTGTGGAAACCTTATTTTCTTCTGAGTAGAGCAAGCTTTTCCAAGTTCTCAACACAGTAAACTAAAGGCCATGTATAAAGCTCTGGGGGCAGATGTAGTTATGCTCAAAAATAAAGATGTTTTTGACCTGACAATGTCTAAAGAAACACTGCATGGCTACATGGACCAAGAGAATGGCAGAGTAAAGGAGAGTTTGAACATTGATTGCAAGAAAGTAGGATGCACGATTTAACTACCACACAGAAGTTTAAAAAAATTTAAAATCTAGAAGGAAAAGAGCATATAAAAATTAATATTATAGTGACTTATAGATATGATGCTATATAATATAGTGACATATATAGTGCTATATTTCTCCTGTAGAAACTTATTTTAAACATATTACACATATGTAAGTAGTGAATTTAAAAACAGAAAAATCATACCTTTTAAAGTGTTCCATTGCTCATTAAATATTAGAATAAAAAGACAGTAGAAGCTGTCCCAACTGATTCACATGAAACATTAAATTTTTTTTAAAAAGAAGTAAAAGTTACCCAAAATGATACAACTTTTAAATCTACTAAGAGAAAAGGAATCACAAAGAGGAAGATGTGTGAAAATAAAACTAAACTAAACTAAGCTCAACTAAAGGGAGCTAATAGGAAATCATCACATAGTTAACATGAATTGAAAGTAGCATGTTAATTGGAAAAGAAAAAAAAGTAGTTGTTGCTGAGGATGCTATTACACCCTTGGTGTTGTATGTGACAGGTTGTTAGCAAAATGGTTTTTGAAATCAATTGAACAGAATTTATTTTATTTCATTGTTTGCTAAAAGACAAAAAAAAAAAAACAACGAAGACAATCTAAGAATGAAGAGATTTTTGAACTGCCATTATTTCCAGAAGTAGAGAACATATCTAACTTGACCCAAATCATTACTCCTGCTGTTTTATTGCTTAGCAATAAGATGTGATACTTCTGGAGTAATTTTGTACCATCAAGTGCTGTTGTCAAACATGTGTGAGAACTGGGATATGGTCAAAGTTAGTTTTTCCATTTAGTTTGAGAAAATTATTAGACAATTTTAAGGAAATGATTTTAAGGCGACTGCCTACCTAATGAAGACAGTAAAAGTTTTGAAGGCATTTCTGAAAACTCATTTACAGAAAAGTAATACATTTGGACTCTGTCAAGTAACCTGTACAGATTAGGTTAATATTTAAATTTGGATTTTCATTCAGTTGCTAAAGCACTTTTCTTGTGCAGAGTTGTACAAGTGCATGAATTATTTTCTCATAAATCATATCTAATTTTTCACTTAAATATCTACTCACCAAATAAATGTAACGCAAACATATCTATCCTTAAGTCATGCTCAACAGAACTGGCAAATTAGGCCAAATTAAGACAGTATATTTTACAGTGTTTTGACTAATTGACATGAACATGTTAGATTGAAAGTAGACTATTCCTAACCCAAACTAAAAGGTTTGGTGACTCACCTTGGGAGGATGCATCTCCGGAAAAGCATTCATATATTCTAAATTATGGCATGTCTTCTATGAAAATGTCTAGAAAATTTAGGGGAGGTTTTAATGTTGGTTAATTCATGTTTTTTTCTCATAATTATCTCTTAGATGTTATTTTGGACAAAATATTTCAATAGCATTGGACATTTCTTGTCTAACATTTGCACTTTCATTAAACACAGGAACTGGCCATATGAACCCAAAGTGTTGGGGAAATCCTAGGTGCTAATACTATAACTGCAGTCAGTGTTGGTCAGGTAGGAGAAAGACGCTGAAGCTGCTTAGTGAAAATAATCAATCGCAGTTGTACGTAGAAGGTAGTAAGTTTTCTAGGAGATTAACGTCAGGAGAAAGGAGGGTCACAATTATGAAAACCACACAGCAGAAGATTGTGAGAGTCACACCAAAGCACCACTGTGGGAAAGAAAGCCTGCAAATGTGTCCAGGTGGTTGGTTCTTCAGAGTTTTGTGTGGTAGCTTTTTATTTTAGGTGTTTCAAAGGTGAAGGTGATGTATGCTACAAGTTGGCACCAAAACTAAAAATACATTTAGGAAGGATTTTTTGTCTAGGAAATAACATAAAATGTGTAACAAAGGCAAAAGGAAGGGAAAAATGCACACTTGGAGAGATATGAGTTAATATGCATGATTCTATGTCCAGACAATATATACCTTTTCCCTTCACTTTGATAACAATGCTCATAGTAACACTGTTAAACATGCATTATTTTACATATTTCATACTTTGCAAAGAGAAAATGCATTAGAAAGAGTCCAATACTAATTCGACAAGGAGTGGAATGAATTTGTACATCATCCCAGTAATCTCTGTCCCAACAATTATTGTTCTTCATTCTATATTTAATTGTACATCAGAGTTGGTTAATTTATATAATAATAATCTTTATGTCAGCTTTAGAATGACTTAAATAAACACATGAAATTCAGTAACTAAGGATGCAAGATTCTGGATTCTTGGTTGATATAAATATATTATATAGACATTTGTTTGTTTATTTATTTATTTATTTTTGCATGTGTGAATTGAATTTGAGCCCAAATCCTTGTGCAATCTAGGCAAATATTTTAACACTGAGCAATGTATTCAACTTTATATATTATTTCCTGCATGTTATATGTTCTCTGAAAAATTTTAAATTTCAATTAATTAATTTTTATGTGTGTAATTATTTTCTGTATAAATTAGACTTCTGTTTGAATCAGGTACAAACGATAACATAGCCTGGAAATATTAATTTATCTAAAGTGATTAATTTTTGACTTCTGCCTAGACTAGGAGAGTTTTGGTCCTCGGGACACTATTACTGTTGAAAATGTCCACAATAAATCAGAAGTTGGCTTGAACAAGATATTCTTAAAGTTAAATTTATTGCCTTACTATTTCTTATTAAATAGACGTATTTATTTACCATGAAGGTTACCTTAAAAGTAGGTTTTCTGGGGGTCGGTGATTAACTCAGTGGTGTAAGCACCTTCCTGGCAAGTGTGAGGTCATGAGTTCGATCCCTGTTATCAAAAAAATAAATAAAAATAGATTTTCTGCATTGAATTCAATATATTGTTTAAGTAACATGATTTATGCAGAATAACATCTGTTACAATTGATATATGAAAACGAATAAAGCTGAACTCTTTCTTAAAGACCCTTAGTAAGAAAAGTCAGGACCAAATGAATGATTGTCATTTTGCATTTACCAAAATCTGCATGTTATTTGACTATTATGTAGGATCAAATAAAGATTTGTACATTATAAATATTTTCAAAGATGCAAATAAATAATGATTTAAAGCACAACATATTGGTGTCAATGAAGGCAAGAGCAGAAAAGAAAGAAATTAATGAAGATCCACTTAATGAAGTTCACATATGCTGCTCTGCATACTTACCTCTTGATTAGGTACATGAAAATGGTAATAGTTATTTTTTAAAAAATAAAAATTCATTTATTGACTGGAAGTTTTTCTAAGGTCATACAGCAAATGAAGTATCATCCAACCAAGAAAATCTATCAGAATTTCTTATGAATAGCAAAAGTCTTAGACTTCAAGCCTTTTTCTTCCCTCTCATTTGTATTTCCCAAATATCCTGATTAAGAAATGCCCAGCCAGACATGTATGGTTGAGGGGATACTTCTCAGCAAACAACCCAGGGATACACCATCCCAGCAGGAGGGTCATGACGCCAACATTGCTTACGCCCTTCAATTCCAAGTTTCAGAAGCTAAATTCCTAGCAAAATTGTCTTTGAGAAAAACATCTTACTTCCTCCACCCAACTCCACCTATGGGTGTAAGTTCTTTCTAGGCTGACAGATAATATGGGGTTTATTCACTCTTGTCCCAGGAGAGGTAAAATAAGAAAACCAGAGTAGTCTGTCTTCATTCGATGCCTAGGACAGAAGCTCAGAGTATTTGCCCATGGTAGAATACAGTAAAAATGAACAGACATATCGGAAGTTCTTTCCCAGATATTTGCTTTTATGCAGCTTTAATAGATATCAAATGATAGCATGACATACTTATCAACAGTTTTGTTGGAGTGTTGACCTGTACATATAACATATCATCATGTATTTAAATGTGTCTATATAATACATAATAACACAGCTATATATGTATTTACATATTTATATCATAATAAATTAATATGGATCTGACTTTGATAAATTCCAATGCATATGGTAAAAATCAGATAAGATGTTAAAACATGAATGATACATTAAAAATCATTAAATAATTTACATCATACCAAAAATATTCCATATAAAAGAAAGTAGTGAAGAAGAAATAGTAGAACACTAAAAGAAATGAGACAGAAAAAAATAAAATGATGAATGTAAGGGTAGTATCTATTTATAGTAGTTAAATATAAAAGAGTTAAAAATAAAAATGTAGAAATTATAAAATTGTGTAAAAAGTGATGAACATACGAAGCACGTCTGTAGTTTAGTGACAGCCAAGCAGGTAATTTTGAATGTGTGACAATCTGTGAAAATCCCTGTGATTTTTTCATTGTCTACAACACTAAACTGCACTGGGCCACCCTGTCTCTTAGCACTTCTTCAGTGCCTTCCCAGTCCTTCAGCACAAATAATTTTCCTATCATTTTCCAGTACACCTCACCCATCTCACAGTGAATCTGATTTTGCCGATGTCTGCTATTCATTGCCAAAAGCAATGTGAAACTAGATAGCAATTGATCTGTGTCTGGGGGAAGAGGAGTGTGTAGATGCTTTAAGTGTGGTCAGTTTGCATTTTAAGGTTAATCTAGTTGACCTCAAGGAAACATTTTACACCTACCTTGTCTGGTAAGGGATTTGTCCTCTGTCTTCTAGCCTCTGTCAATAGAGAGTAAAAATATCTGAAATCACTCACTCTTTTCTATAGTTTCTCATTACACTGATCATCACATTTACTTAAAATTGCAGCAACTTCATCTCTATTTTGTCTTTGCTTTAAGATGAGGTGTGGGAAAAATTATTTCCAAATTATGACCTGGCATCTCCATTACCAAGTGGCTAGCATTAACATCACCACTCTGTGGCCACACTAACTGTGTTTATCCTTGAAGAAATAAGTTTCAGCATTTAATTTTCAAGGTTCTTGCTGTCTGTAAGGTGATTCTAAGTGGCTCTTCCAAAAATATCACTATGCATATATACATCAAAAAGTAAATACAGAAAGATTAATATGAGGCATTAAAGGGAGAAGTATTTGAAAGTTTATTGCACCATTGTTACAATTTTTTATACATTTGATCTTTTAGAAATAAAACAAAACAGTGATACTTGTCAGTCATGTTAAGGGATACCTAAAGTAAGTCTTGCACCAAGGAAATGTGTTATGCTTTGTATGTAGGTGGCCCCTGACAAGCCTCATGTAGTCATGGAAGCAGCTGAATCTAGCATTTGCGATTGATTTATTGCCTAGTGCTGGGTTTGGTGCTGGGATTAGCGCTGGGATTATTGGTGTGAGTGCTGCACCCATCCAAGGGTGGAGCCTGCATACTATATAAGGGAGGGAAGAAAGCATGTTTTCGGTCTCTTTTGCCACTGTTCTGCCCTGTTTTGCTCTTGCCGCTTGTGAGTGGCCATGAACAGCTGCCCCCTCAGCCACATCACCCTGCTTTGGAGTCAGCTGGATATGGACTGAAACTTCCAAAGTGTAAGAAATAAACCTTTCCTTCCCTAATTTTGGGTGTTGGGTATTTTGTCTCAGCAATGAAAGAAAAGTAACGAAGACAAAATGTTTATACAAAAACCAGCAAGTTTTAAATATAGTATCCGAGTATGTCTCTTGTCATTGGTTCTTCCCTGATGCAATGTCACCTTACTCCTTTATTTTCAGTATTTTTTTTTAAATGTAAGCCTTCTTTCAAGTAGCATAATACTTGATACTCATTCATGTTTGTATATAAATCAGTAATTTGTTCCACTGTATTAATGAGTAGGAGTAGTGTATTATATAAATGTCTTACTAACTGCGCATATGAGGTGTGATAAAAAGTTAGCATGTAAATTTTATTTATTTATTTATTTATTTATTTATTTTTTAGCATGTAAATTTTAAAAATTTATCATGCTAAAAGGCACATTGGCATTAGTGCCTCCCGAAATACTATTCTTCACTTCAAACGTACTTATACCACCTTGACATCATCCCAATTTGTATTCCATATAAATGAGAATTCCACATAATTAGTTCTTAGAGCAACATAGCAAAAACTTCCGTGTTCATACATTTAAAGTCTTTCCTAAAAACTGCTACATTCTTGCACAATTCTGATGATACAGTGATGTAATTAGATATTTTATATGGGTGAATTGTATATTATGTAATTATAAATGATATCTCAGTAAATCTTATGAAAAAACTGAACTGTGTTTTGCAAAGTTAGAAGTTATTGGAGTGACTGGAAATTTATCATGGTGCTGTTTCCTGAGGAAACCCATTGTAAACTTGAGCAGTCCTGACATAACAGTCCTCTTCTATTTTCTGAAAACTATGTTTATGAAGATCCCTTGTTCAGTCCTGTCTTCTCTCCCTTCCACTGACACAAAACAAATGAATCATGCCCTGCACATAAGCTTCTTTTCTACCAAGTTGAGATAGATATGTGTTTTATGTCTTCTTTCTTTCATTCTAGTATTCTTATATATTGTGATTATGATCAAGTGTCTCTCACTGTTTCTCTGTCTCTCTCTCAGTGTCTCTGTCTTACCTCCCTGTCTCTGTTTTTCTCACTCTGTTTCTTCATCTCATCTGTCTTTCTCTCTTTTTGTCTGTCTCTGTTTCTTTCTGTCTCTGTCTCTCTTTGTCTCTTTTTTTCTCTCTCTCTTTCTTTCTCTCTCTTGCTCTCTCTCTCTCTCTCTCTCTGACATTGGCATTGAACCTGGTGTCAGCAGCATTATAGGCACATGCTGTTCTGTGCCACTGAATTGCATCCCTCTTTAATTGCATCTCTAAATTGTCTTTGTTCTTCCTCTCAATCATTTGGCAAAATTGTGAAGTACAAAAAAATGTTTTTGTCCTTTCCCTCCAAATTAAGCCAACCTGTTCCTTTCAAAGTGATTGGTCTTTAGCCCATACCTTAATAATCCTCCTCAGTGGTATAGATCACACATAGCATTGTTGTGGGAAATCCAATCAAAAACTGAACGGAAGATTGCACTGGGGAATCTAGAAGACAACGTTTATTACACTAGCAGGCTAGTGGGACCAAGTTCAAATCACTAGCACTGACTGATAGTGAAATAGAAACTTACATGCATTTTGTAAGCAGGAAGTACAAAAATGATAGAAGGTTATTACATGATTGATTACATACATTGTCAGTCAGGCCATTCTAAATAGATTTTCTTAAATGGAATTATTTTCCATAATAGAAGAACATTCTGGGAGAGAGGGGAGGGGGTTTCTCAAGGGAAAAACAGAGTTAAATGTGTCCTTGACAGGATCAGTCTCTACCCTGAAGCAAGTAACACAGCCAAGATGACTTAGTGTGTTATCTGGACGCAGACAGTCAAGGCTCACTGAAGTCAGCAGGTCAGCTATGTGACAAGCAGCAAGAGCATGTCACAAGCCTCTAACTGATCTCTAGCTTTTACTATGAAATATCTATAAGTTTGCTATTCAATCATTGTACACTTACACTCTAATTATGCCCCAACAGCATCTCATCCCATATTCTTAATATGATGATCTTAATACTGTTGGGTCTCTCTGGTATTTTTTCCATCAATTACTGACATAATATAATTCTCCATACTCTTTCCCCAGTTGTACTGTGTTGCTGAAGCCTCTTGAAATACAGTTTTTTCGTTCCTCTCTTTGGAAGTCTCAGATTTTTCCCATATTATTTCTAAGTAGTTTTCCAACTGTAGCCCAACATCATTAGATTTTACCACGAGGCTTTCCTTGGTGGTCCTATAGGACCTTCTGTCTCCCTTTCTTTGTTAGGCAAGAGATCATCTGCTGACACTTTTCTCCTCACTCTTTCAATGCTAGGCATCACACCTTATTTTACATGTCTCAGTGTCTAGTGCAAAGGTGATGCTCAGAAAATATTTAATGAATTGCATAACTAAGAACAGTGTACATAAACTTCTTCATGAAATACTCATTAATGAGGGTGTCCAGGGGCAAGTTTCTTCTTCAGTTATTCTCAGTTGACTACAGGTACTAAAAAAGGGGGTACTGTGAGAAAACGCTTTATTTTTCAGAAAAGCACATATCATAGAGAGAACAAAGCTCATGGTATCCCCGTGCTCTAACTTTAAAGGTGTCTCAATTTTTATTTTTGAAAGCATCCCTGTGAGAGAGCTATTACATTGAAATCTGAAGACTTCAATACATTCTCACACCTCAGATCAACATCTGAGATATGAAAGGCAGATTAACAGCATGGTTCATATGCTATTCCAATAATACTCAGAAACTTCTGGTTGAGAAATCAACAGCTAACAAATATTGACAAGTTAAGCTCAGAAATCTCATTTGTAATGGCAAACTATTTTTGATCTCCCACTGCAATGAAATGCAAACCACTGCAATTTCAAATAACAAGATTTTTTTAAAAATCATAACTTGCTATTTGAAGATAAATGTTCCTTAACCGATATTTCATGGTAAGCAAAGAATTCACTTTCTTTAGACAGGGGATTTCAACAGGCAGGCTGCAAGAACGTCATCTGTTCTCAGGCACCCTTTTGAAGGATCTCTTCTTGGTTCTTAGGCCAGAATAATACTGTTGATAAATGTGTTGTGCATTGTACCTTATGATTAAAAGAGTCTTCCCCATAAAATTTCTATTTAAAATTCATTAAGATCTGGTCCAAGTATCGGCATAAAATTTTCAAGCTAAGTCAGTTTGGGAAAGTACTTTTATGTTTCTGTGCTTTGCTTTCCTCATGTGTTTCCACAGATTCGCAATACTAATTTCAGGGATGTTGTGAGGAGTAATATGCTAATATATGAAATCCTTGAGAATAGTGTTTATTACAAAGTAAGCTTTAAAAATGCTAACTCTTGTTGAGATTGAAAATGTGTCTATCAAAGTGTTTGTCATTACTGAAAAACTTAAAGAAATGCCATTTGCTTTGTTATTCTTTTTCTTGTATTTTCTTGCCCAGTTGCTGCACATAAGTCAGAACCCTTTATTGCTGAATATGTCAGATAATAAAAAAGATAAAGTGACGTCATTAGCCAAGGTGACTTTTTTAAAAGAAAGTCGTCCTGATATATAATATAATAAAGCAACAATGACTCTTTTTTATGTGTTTGAGGGGAAATAATTTTGTACAATCACCAGATTGACAGATAAAATCTTTCCTTTTACTTTCTATTATGTGACTTTTTGTTTTCTAACCATGGAAACACAAAGATTCTACCTCTGTTCTGGAGTCGGTTTTTCTAGTTGCTTCCAGATGTCTCGCCAACCTCTAATACTTTCCACAGCCACTGTGAAGGAACTTTTTACTGCTCAAAAACCTTTTAATATTCAGCAGGTTTTGGAAATCCATGGTCAGCTTTAGAATTTTTGTCTCTGCTGAGCTTTCAAGGTGTCAAGACCCTGAAATAATATGAACAGCAGGACTACTAAATCTTTCATTATTTCCAGTTTCCCCTTGAGCATACTGACTTTGCAATAAAGAAGCTGTCATTTACACTCTTCTTTATTGCAATGTGGGTAATAGCTACAGGGAGCAAAATAAGGAACCATGTCAAGTTAGCCTAACTGCCATTATGATAAATGTGTAATCGTTGCACATTTGCATCTCCTCTTTTCTTGCACAGGTACTTCATAGATTGGAAGAGAGATGGGGACAGCTACTTTACAATAGATGGAACCGAAGGAACCATCGCCACCAATGAATTACTAGACAGAGAAAGCACTGCACAGTATAATTTCTCCATAATTGCGAGTAAAGTTAGTAAGTATGGCATGGACAGAATCAATGTTATACTGCACTACTTTGGATGTAACACTTTTAAATGAGTCCCTACTGAGGTGTTTTTCATTTTTGGACTGACAGCTGAGTTGTCTCCTGGAAAACTCAGAAACCTGTTCCTTTTCCTCATAAGTCCAGAGAAATAGTGACAGCTGCCAATGAGTTCTGTTTTGCAGGACTGCATGAATGCCTGATATGACCTCATCCTTGTTCATGCAGAAGTTTCAAAAACTCACAGAAGTGCCAACTTCTCCCATGTACAATCCTCATGTCTTTACATTGGGTATTCTATGATTAGGGCAGGAAGAAAAAATTGTCATATAAAATCACTCATTCTGAAATATTTTCTGAAATTAAAGAGAGTGTTTTCAAAGCATCCTTTTTCCTTCTTTCTCCTTTGATTAGAAATTATGTTTAATGAGGATAAGTGTAGACTATATGAAGGTTTTAACTATGTTTCAAATAGTTGCTTGGAATCTGTAGGATTACCAGGAATTGTCCTTTGAGTCAGTTTCACCTTGGTCAAGAAGAAAATCCTTTGAACTGAATGTCACTGTAGGTTTTATTTGTTTGATGTGAACTCAAAGATATGTTCACAGGTTTCTCAAGTAATAATTAGAGTGGGAATGATAACATGTAACTCTTGGCATAGTTGTTTTTAACAGAAGTGCATTGCCTCAGTCTGTCTGCTTACAGTTTTTTGAAAGGCTTGAGAAATGCTTTCCGAGTAGATTTCATCTTTGCTCTTTTGTGCATTTGGTGCACATTTATAACACTTTAAAGGTAATTTAAACTTTTAAAACTGGGAAGAGTTTTTAACATATCTGTGGACAGATTCTTTTCAGCCTTGATTTGGTAAGAGTATAAACAGGAGGTAGGTTTGTTTCAAGGTATTTTCCTGAAGTCTCTTTTCATTTGTTATTATTTTTCCCTCTCCTCCTCTATCTTATTACAATTCTGTATGTGAATTTTACATTTCATGATAACATTTAATGATTAGTTCATACAGAATTTTGAAAGCAGCTTAATTATATTTGGAGAATAAAATTTACTTTTCTAAGATTTTTGATAAATAGAGTAAAAGTGAGTTGTCTGAATTATGAAATATGTCTTCTGTGAACCATCTTATTTCACTCTAGTAGTTAAATATGTGACAAGTGATCGAAGGCAGTCTATAATCATTTTTACTTCTACTAGATAATTTGTCTGTAATGGAATAATAATCAATAGAAAACTAATCGAACATAAATCTTCCTACACACATACATACACACACATGCATGTGTGTGCACACACAGCGCACATATTTTAGGAATAGGAGTGGAAAGCTGTCCTAGTTTAACTCCAGCTGAGTGTCTGTGGGTAGTTCACTGGTAGCCTGTATTGTCTGGAGGTCCTGTTTTCCCCAGTGACTACTTAGACTACCAAAACCATCACCATGGTGTGAGGAAAATAATAAGGATAAGATCTAGTGACTGCTTTCAGATCTTTGAGCTTCAAATATGTGAGAATGGAAGAAAGTCTGAACCATTGCAGTGGAACTTAGTACTGTTTGACCTTGAAAGATTAAATTTGTTAAATTTATAGAATCCTAATAAATTACTTATCATGTGATTAGTACACATAGTACACCACCTTGCTGGCTATAATTTTTATATTAATGTAATTCAGGAAACCCTAGATTATACATGCTAATACATAACCTTGGCCCTCATCCTCAGAATTAGGAATGAAGCACATAGTGTATAAACAATCCAATATGGATGTCAAACTAATATTCTTAAAATTGACCCATTGGGAATTCCAGCATCTATTCACAGGCCATTGAACAGATTTCAGAACCAGGAATACAGTCTGCTGAAATGTAGATTATATTCTGTATCTGTCTGCAAAATAAGTATGCTAAACATGTGAGTAAATTAAAGATTCTACAACATGAGATAATTGTGGGCATTTTGGTTGGTGTCTAGATAACCATCCCCCCGGAAAACCTCATGGATTTTTTGGAGTTTAGCTGGATCTAGATTTTATGATTTATTTGTGGTTCAATGCTAGGATTAAGGGTGAAGAGATTAAGTGTGGGTGATTATTGAATCAGTCCACTGATTGGATTAGCACCATCCTAATCCCAGCATCTGAATAAAATAAAAGGGGCAGAAGGAGGCTTGTTTTCTCTTTTGCTCTTGTTGTTTTTGCTGTTTTCTGCTGCTGTGAACTGTTGGATCTGTGCCATGTGCCACTCTGCCTTGGAACCAGCAGATTGTGGACTGAAACCTCCATAAACTGTGAACTAGATAAACCTTCCCTCTTTTTACTTTGGGCATTGGATATTTTGTGTCAGAAATAAGAAAAATAGCTAAGACAGTGTGTTTTATTTTGTTTAGATGGATAGTTTAAAAGTAAACTTTATTCGTATTCTAAAGCCTAAGACTGTCTTTATTGATCAAACTAGCCAGCTGAGCAGGGAATATCATCACAGTAAACGAATGAGAAATAAATAGCCCATACTTGCTCTGCCAGCAAGAATGAAATGGTGTAAGTATATCGCACTGCAGACTGCACTAGCATATGTTTGGGCCTGACACTTCTATAAAATGTCTCAGGTGAAATGAAATGGTACAATGATTGAACAACTTTCAATTAATTAAAAAGCAGTCATTAATCAGTGCTGCTGTAGTTGGAGGTTCAAATAAATTTATTAGACTTTTAATAATTATTTTATGCATTGCTGCTTTGCTATTTTTATGATATTAACCTTGAGAATTTTAAGAGGAAAAAAAAACTGTAAAAATATACTTTTAAATTATCAGAAAGTTTGAACAGGGTAATGTTTTTATTCATTTGCTTATTTATTTTTGGTGTTAATGTAACAAATGTCATTAGTTAAAAATAATGGGCATTGATGTCAATAAAGCCCTATATTGTATATTTATATCATAAACAATTATATCTTGGTTATGTTAATTATGCAAATGTAAGTTGATTTGTTCCACTCCTTTTACAAAAAGCAATAATCATTGAACTGCCTTACTAAATGCTATATTTGAGAAATGTTTGCATGAAGAATCACTTTATAAGTTTGTATTTCCTTGTTAGATGATTTTTAAAGTTGCTTTCTATAATAGAGATATTTTATGTTGTAACCTTTCCTTTTGCTTAGCATCAAATAAGAAAAAAATAAAATTATGAAATTGATGTCTATTATTTAGGCTAAAAATAAATTAATGACTTAATATTATTAACTGTGAAGAGGACAATCTCTGTAGAGCTTTGCTATGCTGTAGGTTATGAGAAAACTAAGACTGATGTTCTTAAGGAAATTTCAGTTTATGTAGAATTTAAACTAAGTAATGAATTATAGTAAATTATAATCAAAACTATGTTGAAATTCAGATTTAAATGAACTTTAGGGAGAAGTTTCAAAAGTTATGACTAACAACAGTGTGGTCATTAAATGATGAAAGATTTACAGAAAGAAATTACTTTTTCAAAGTGATTGTTTTGTCTGTATAACAAATAGTCATGAATAAAGCATTGAGACAAGATGAGAAAAATTATTTTCTAGAATACTAATAATGGAATGAACAATATAGCTATTCTAATAGTTGTATGTGTTCATTAATTTATTGATCTCCTCAATTATTCAAGATATGAATCACTGTCCATATTATAAGATCCAAGAATTGATGCTATGTGACATTTTGTTTGTAAGCAAGTATCACAGAGATAGTAATATCCAAGCAGAACTGGAACCCAGTATTCTTACTATAAATGCATTCTGTTGGTTGGAACCCAACATTTTACAAGGGCACATCTTCATAGCCTGTTTCATTTGTTTAAGTAAGTAGTGGTAACTGTAGTCAAGGTGATTTTTCATATGCATAGATAAGTATAAGATAATGAGGTCAACAAGGGAATGTTGAAGTTTGTAGATTATACATAACTGAAATGCAATTATTGCTGAATTCTTGATATTTATATGTCTGCAATCTCCTTATGTATTCAAATTTGTTAAATTACTTATTAAAATTCTATAGTGAACTTGCATTTTAAAAGAGAAAACATATAATCAAAATAAGAAATAAGGAAATTCTGAGGGACAGTTGACTAAAATGTCTTTCCACTCTGTGGTTTGTTTTTTCACCCTGTTGGTGATTTCTTTCAATGTGCGGAAACTTTTTAACAAGATGAGATCCCAGTGGTTGACTCTTTGAAGTACTTCTCATACAGTTTGAGTTTCGTTTATAAACTCTCTGACTATCCCTATGCCATCAAGATTTCTACCTACTTTGTCTTCCAGTAGAGTTAGTTTTTCTAAGGGCTTCTCTCTAGAACATACAAAGAATTGAAAAAATCAGGCCCCCAAATTCAAAGATCCAATCCAAAAATGGGTATCTGAGATGAATGTGTACTTCTCAGATGAAGAAATACAAATGACAAGTAAATATATGAAAAAATGTTCAACATCATTAGTCATTTGAAAGATGGAAATTAAAACAGCACTGAGTTTCCACCTCACTCCTGAAAGAATGGCTATCATCAAGAAATCAACCAAAAACAAATGCTGGAGGGGCCATGGAGATAAAGGAGCCTCTTTCCACTCTTGGTGCAAGTGTAGACTGGTACAACCACTGTGGAAATCAGTGTGGAGATTCACGAGAAAACCAGGATTTGGAGGTCCCATTTAACCCAGTTATTTCTCATCAGGGTATTCTTCCAGAAGAATGGAAAACATCATGCCACAGTGATATATGTGCACCCATGTTTATAGCAGCACAATTTGTTTTTGCTATATCTTGGAACCAACCCAAATGTTCATCCATTGCAGAATGGATTAAAAAAAATGTATTTTTATACAATGCAGTACTACTCAGCTACAAAGAAGGATAAACTTGAGGCTTTCATAGGTAAATGATTTCAGTTTGAGACCATACTCATAAATGAGATAAATCAGACTCATATATGTAAACAATGTATTGTCTCCCTAGTGTAAAAAACTGAAAGAAAAATAAGATGCAAAATGTACAATAGTTATTGTGAAAGTAAAAGGGGAAGAAACTGCTTAAAAGGAAAGAACAACTGGATGGGGGAAAAGAGGAAAGAAAGATAGAAAAAATATATATATGACAAATAATTATACTACTAATCTCTTAGTTCATCAACAAGGTTTGTACTTTCATTTTTTCATGCCTATGTCTTGTAATCTAAGCAAGTGCTTAACAATATGCAATATATTGACCATTGTTAATCTACTATTATTTTGTTTTGAAATTCTCTATCATTGCTTTTATTCTTTTTTTGTTTTAAAATTTTTAAAAAAGGAAATTCATGTGCATATTCTGTGCTTGACAGTGGGATAGTTAGGTCAATTTCTACCCATGCCCAGTCCCTGGGGATCGCTGCATCAGTCTCGAGCTACAGCAAGAGTTCCTACTGTTTTCATTGTGATGGATCTTTTTGATAATTTCTCTGTAAATTGAAATATTTTATATATCACACTCTCATTAAACAATATTTATTAAATATCTCTATGTTTAATTAGCTTAACCATCAGACTATTTGAGCAATATAGTATATACTCAGTAGAAATAATTACAAAAAATGTTTTAATTATTGATATAGTCAAGTGACATATAAACATATAACAAGTAAAATTTCCTTAAAATACATGTATATGCATATATATTTTTTTCTTTGAAACAGGATCTCTTTTTTTTTGTGTGTGTGTGTGTGTGTGTTGCACCGGGGATTGAACTCACAACCTTGCGCTTACTGGGCAGGCACTTAGACTGCTGAGCTAGATCCCCAGCCCTTGTGTTTTTGACAGGGTCTCACTATGCCGTTCAGGCTGGCCTTGAGCTCACTTTGTAGCCCAGGCTGGTCTTGAACTCACAACGATCCGCCTGTCTCAACCTCCTGAGTGCTGGCATTACAGGCGTGAGCCACCACACCCGGCTTTTGAAACAGGATCTTGCTACGCAGTTCAGACTGGCCTTCAACTCACTATGTTTCTCTTGCCTCGAACTTGCGACAATCCTCCTGTTTCAGCCTCCTGAGTGCTTAGATTACCTTAAATATTCTTAAAAATAGTCATTATTAGTAGTCCTCAGCTTTTATTTCATCAGTTTTGCCATATTCTGTTCAGCGAAGCAAACCCACAAGTCCAGAACACGTAAGGACAGGACGGTGAGAATCACTGGGAAACCCTTTGAAGTCTTGTCCGCTATATTCAATTCTTGGCGACTCAATGTTACTTTTTTAAGTCAATTTTATTGGTACATTTTAGAAACACATAGTGATCACATCCATCCTAGGAAATTTGTTCCTGTATGTAATATATCTTGATTCTCTTTGACTCCAATCTCCTACCTTCCCTTCAACCCCTCTTTCCTTCTTTATTTATAAAAGCTTCACTTCCATTTTTCCTTCTAGTCCCTTTTTTTTTTCCTTTTCCTTCCTTCCCCCCACTCCCCTCCCTTGTTCCTTTTCCTATTGGAACATTATCTTCCAATTTCCCAATATCTATTATACACTTTGGTTCTCATTTACCCTTTCGGTTTCTCACACCAGAGAAACTACATGATATGTAAACATGTGTGTTCAGTTTATATCACTTAAGAGGCTGATCTCAAGGTACATAGACTGGTCCAAAAACTGGAAATCAGTGTGGAGTATCCTCAAAATTTTGAAACTGGAGGTTCCATTTGACCCAGCTATTCCTTTTGTTGATATTCTTTGCTAAAAGTTAAAAGCATCATATTAGTGTTACTTCTTAAAAAAAAAAAAAAAAGCTTTGTGACCATATTCCTTGTTTCTAGGTCCTACACATGCTGTGAGAAATTCGACACTCTGGTGGCATATGTTAACACTCAAAATATGAAGTGCTTTGAGAGAGAAAAATTAATTTTTAAGGCATAAACATAATATGCTCAATAGTAACTGTCATTTGAGTTGAGCCTTTAAAAGGTGAAATGCATATCATGATGGAAGAAAAGAGCATTTGTTAGGTTGAGGGGATATCTTTGCTTAAAGTACATCATAGACCATAGGGCATCAAAGTTCATTTAGAAATCAGATATTGCAAGTAATATGGGACAGTCGAGTTCACAAGGCAGACTGTTGTCCCAAGGCAGACTGTTGTCCCTGTACCTGCGCTCCTCAAACCCAGTGCCAACTGCCAGGTAGTGTATCAGTTGCTCTTTCTGTGACTGACCAAGTGTTAAGAGTGAGTGTAGATTATCTCGTCTGTTTTTGATTTTTGTTTTTTTGGTACAGGGGATCAAACTCATGACCTCGCGCTTGCCAGGCAGGCTCTTACACCACTGAGCTAAATCCCTGGCCACTGTGTTTTTGAGACAGTGTCTCGGTATGTCTTTCAGGCTGGCCTTGAGCTTACATTGTAGCTCAGGCTGGTCTTGAACTCACAACGATCCTCCTGAGTCAGCCTCCCGAGTGCTGGGATTACAGGAGTGAGCCACCATGCCCAGCTTATCTCTTGTTTTCAAAGTAGTGTTTTCCAGCTTCATATGGTTTGCCTTTTTCCAAAAGGTTATAATAATTCCATGCACATTCACTAAGAATAAGATATACTTGGAACAACCATCTCTCTTTGCATATTTCTATGTTTATTGGCATGCATATGCAGTATGTAATGATTGCATTTCTCCTGGGGAGTTGGTACATGTACATGACACAGATTTATTATTTTTACTTTCTCTCCCTTCCCTAATTCACTTTTTCTTGATCCCCTTCTTTTTTGCAGGAAATCTCCCTATTCACTATCACCTATCTTTTATTTTCCCTTTATTTACACTTTGAGTTTCTCATATAAGAGAACGCATGCAATTTTTAAGGCTGTGTGTTTGACTTATTTCGCTTAATATTATGGATGAAAGGTACATTTTGGATATAACTTGAGACCTTTTTATTTTTCTACAGCTGTTCTTCAGTGTTGAGCCATCATCACCTGCATCAAAGTCATCTGGGGTACTTTTTACAGGACAGGTGCTGGGATCTCATTCAAGGCATATAAGTCATAACATTTGAAATGTTGGCAAGAAATGTACATTCTAATGGACACTGATTTTGTAACCACCGAGCCAAATTCTCTAGCACAGATTTGGCAAAGAAAAACTGTGGACATGAACATCTATCTATCTATCTATCTATCTATCTATCTATCTATCTATCATGATATCTAAGATACCTAAGATATCTTACTCAAAGAGTATAATTCTACATAGTAACTGACTTTTATAGTGAAGTTGTTGTGACTCCAAACTGATTCTGTGCTTTCTTCCTTTGATTCCTTAAATGATTCTCTTTCTCTTTTCATGGATGCCTGATTTTACATTTAAGAGTCTAGATAGTGTCTACCATTTTCTAACTTTCTTTTTATCCCCCAAGTAATTATATGACAGTGCTTGTATTTTCACTGAAAGATAAGTTTGATTTACAGTAGCATTGACAACACTTCAATAGCAGATGTAGGAATACTTGAAGAAAAATTGTTTAAAATTTTCATGCTATCTCATAAAACATTGCAATGTACCATATACAAAGAAATAATAATCATTAAGACTATTGTGATCATCAATTTAATTTCAAAATGACATCATGTTTCTTGGCATTATATGTCAGTATAATAAATGCAAATATATATTGTAATTGCTTATATTGTAGTTTAGAATTTCAACTGCTTATGGGTACAGTACCATAATCAAAATGCTTAGAAGTTCTTTAAATCAATATAACTGCTCCATCAATATCACATGTAAAACATTAATGCTAATCTTATTTTTTTCTTAATTAGCATTTGATTTTCTCAGGAAGTTTAAACTACATGATAATCTTTCCTCCTGACAGTTGAAATTTAACTTTAAAATGTACATATACAGGTTCAAAAAGTTCTTTTTCATGTCATGTATTATATAAAATTCAAAAATAGGAAGCATTTTTACATGAAAGTATTATTTCATTGGCATCATATATTATGTTATAATATTCTATTTATATTGTGGAACTCTAAATTGTGGAATTCTTTGTATCAAAAAAATTTATTGATACATTTTTTATTTCCCAGGTCCAAAACTCTTTTTGGAACAATGTAACATTCACACACATGCAAATATTTCAAAATTGTTTGAAACATTGCTTGTTAATTCAAGAATGTTATACATGCTATTTATTAATTTTTCAAAAAATATTTATTATAAATATAAATACATATAAATGAACATCAATCACAATTTGTAGTGCACTTATTTATTGCTTTTCATATTTTAGTACACTGTACTTAGAGCTTAGGACACAAAGATTAAAAAGAAAAGAATATCCTCATCAGATGTGCTTGTGATGTAATGACCACCAAATGGGACAAAATGTGTTAAAGAGAACACATTGAAATGCAAACCTAAAAGTAAAAACAGGAGATAGAGGGTGAATGAAAGAAGTAAAAACTCTGCTCTGTGTGACTCTAGTCACCTTTCCTCTTTTTACTTTTTCTCCTCCTCCTCCTGTCTGTCTCTGTCTTTCTCT
>RJWT010000033.1:0-118875 GCA_004365215.1 Cuniculus paca
GCAAAAACAAAAAAAAAAAAAGAAGAATTGAGAAATGCCAAATGAAGAACTGACACATATGGAGAACACAGAGACAGAGATTGGGGTGACACAGCCACAAGCGAAGGATGCTAAGGATTATCAGCCATCACTTGAAGCTAGGGAGAAACCTGGAAGGAGTCTCCTCTGTAGGTTTCAAAAGGAGCATGGCCCTGCTGACACCCTAATTTCAAGTTATTTCAAGCTCCAGAACTCCAGAAATAACTTTCTGTTGTTTCAAATCAATCAGGTTGTAGTATTCTGTTACAGGGAAACAGAATTTGAAAAGAGGAATTCAGAGTGAATAGGACAGAACCAGAGAGACGTTTTTATTGCTGTTGTTTTGATCCTTATTTTCCCATAGATTTGTGAGGCCAGAGAAACACCATTTACACATGAAATCATATAAATAAACATGCCAAACAGTTAAGATTTAATAATTGTTGAGTTGAATTTGGTTAATATGCCACTGAGTAGACTTCATGCAATTTTAAGACTTAATTATTCCAGCACGTGGGAGGTTGAGGCAAGAGGATCATGACTTCTAAGGTAGTCTGGGCTATATAGCCTCAAGAGAGGCCTGGACTGTATCAGGAGATCCTATCTCAAAAAATGAAAAACAAAAACAAAACAAAAACCCAGTTAAATGAGATAATGTATTTGAAGTTCTTAAAACAGGACCTAGCACCTAGCATACCTTCGATAACTGTTAGAGATTATACTATCAGTAATATTATCATCTGATTGTCCTAGTCCTGGAGCTCTCAGATGCTCAAATCACTTTTGTGGCCAGAAGCTGCAGAAAGCCACTGAGAAAACCTTACACCCAGGCAGCCAAGTGCCACTAAAAATTAAGCATCACCAACCTCACCCGAATCTTCTGCCTTGCCTTGGTTTCCCTAGTAAATGCTCTCTCCCTTTATCTATAAACTGTATTTAAATCATGGCTTCTTAGACTACCACCACCCCTATTTCTCTGTTACCCCAGCAGCTCTTAGGAAAGTAGTTCCCTCAATTCTCACCTATAAACCTATGCATATTCACAGCTATCCAGGATTTCTCCTTGATTTTTGGATATAAGACCTACCATGGCTCCTTTTGAGTCCAGATATTCTTTCTTTATCCTTCTTTCTTCTTCACTCACACTTTTAATCCATAACCAAATGTGATTAATTCTACCTCCTAGGTATCTTGCCAATCCACATACTGTGGACACAACCTGGCCCATACAAACCTAGTTGTGTCACTGTCTCCTTTAAAACCTTTCAGTGATTTCCTTCTGCTCTATACATCAGGAAAATCCTTCACGTGTCTGCAAAACCCTGGTCAAGGTCCCCCATAACCTACACTCTATCAGCTTTTCTAGTCTGATCTCTTACTCTGCTCTGTACTTCGTACCTGCCACACTCTAGGCTACAGGTTAACTCAAAATACTTTCACTCTCTTGTTAAAACTAACATTTATATAATGCTTACTAGGTACTGAGTACACAGCAACTCATTTATCAAGACAACAGTGAGATTAATATTTCTGCTCTCCTTGTTTAAAGGTAAGGAAATAGAAGCACGGAAGTTAAGAGATTTGTCCTCACTTACAAGGGAAGTAGTGAAAAGCTAGGACTTGAGCCAGGAATACTGGCTGTGCAGTCCACATCACAATACCATTGTCTGACCTTACTCTCCCTTTCCCAGACCTTTCCCTCAGCCTCAGTATTTATCCTACCTTCTTCATTTGGCTGGTTCCTGGAACTTCTTCATAGCTCAGGGCAATCATCCCTTCTTGAGAGTCAGACTCTCTTGCTCTGTGTCTCCCATCTTCCTAGCCTTTCTTTATTATTACTTAATCTTCATGACTTTAAATTCCATGAGATTAGGGAATGTGTTTATTTTATTCACACCCACACCTTTACTTCTCTTTTTGCTTATTTTTTTGTTTTTGTAACACAATTTAAGTTTATTCCTTTTGCTCTTGCAACACTAAACATAACTTATTATTTAGCATTGAGATGTACATGAGCCAGGATACTTATGAGAAACCCAATTATGTCAACAGTATGACAAAAATATGATGTCATTCTTACTAGCTTGTTCTGTACACTATTGAGTATACAATATTGTAGGGAAGAAAATGGCAGCTCAGTTGAAGTTTTAGGGAAAAAATCAAGTGGGTTCATATAGATTTAAAATTTATTATTTGGGAAAGAAGTCAATGAATAGGGCTGGGGTTTTAGTTCAGCAGCATAAGCATCTGCCTGGCAAGTGCGAGGTCATGAGTTCAATCTCCAGTACCAAAAAAAAAAAAAAAGAAAGGAAGAAAGAAAGAAAAGAAAAAAAAGAAAAGAAAAGAAAAGAAAAAAAGAAGAGTAAAGAAAAGAAAGAAATCAATGAATAAAGGGTCTACTTATTTGCAGTTTCCAAATATTGTACCTACTGATCACTTCTCTGTGTATAGCTGAGTTTAGAAAGTCTCATCTTCACTTTTTACCATATGCCTGACATACAGTAGGTCCTCATTATGTATTTCTTGGTTGAATAGAAACATGGACAATTACTAATAACTGTGAAGAAATTCTGTGTATTTAGGACATATAACACTTGCTTGGCACATAGCATGAGCTCAAATATTTATATTGTGTTCAGGAAATGGCAGGCAGTCTAGTTTCACTAAAGTCAAGGATTTGAAGAAAGCTTTTACAAAATGATTCAATTTGGATGGTGAGCTAAAAAAGTGGGGGTGGGGTGGAATTGAGTGGTGGAAGGGTTTACCTGCAGTATATAATCTTGCAAAGGCAAATATTAATGTTTCAAAATCCCTCCTGCCCACTCTAATATGGTTTTAAATTTTTCTTTAACAACACCGTCCAAATGTGGTATAGCAGACTTCAGCAAACTATAATTGGTATATTTAGGGGAACTTGGCATAATCAGAACCATGCACTTATGACCCAGGTGGAAACAAAGATCTATTGTGGTGTACTCTGTATAAAACAAACAGCTACCTCCTCCCTACTCAAAACAGCTCTGCCTATCTAAAAATCTAATCTCTATAAGCACAATTGAAGATTTCCTATCTTCTTTGGAAAAAGTAAATAATTTATTATCCTCAAAAGGCTTCCTGGATGCTGGGTTAATCGTTTTAAAAGGATACATCTGGACACTCTAATTTCATTACAATTCTAGACTTGAATGCTACCAGGTATATTTTTTTCATCCCCAAACTGAGTGGTGCCGGGGAGTCTAGAGACAGCAGTCAGCAAGCCAGGTTCAAATCATTGTTTCTTTGAGGCTATATTGGGCAGCCGCAGCATCAGCAAGCTCAACCTTCAAGGAGCATAAACTTCTTGTTACCTTTGAGTGACCCTCTATGGGAAATTTGGGAAGAGAAGAGGATGATTCCTGGGAAAACAGTTGATCACCACCTGCACAAACATTCACCTCACTGGCTTGTCCTGAGAGTCCACTGAGAAGGAATTCAGTAAAACTGAGGAATTGCCTGCATGTGGAGTCAAGCCACTGCAACCTGCACATGCCAGAACCACAAAAGATTGCACTATCTGTCAGAAACTAGCAGTGTTACAAAGCTGCTTTATTCCAAACCATTTTGAAAAAGCACATCCCACCAACTAAAGGGCAGTGATTGTCAGAGGATCAGCATTTTGGTCCTATTTTCACACCACAGGAGACATCTATCCTTTTTACAACATTCTAATCTCTGGCTAGCGTTTAATTATATTTGCTGCCAAGAGCCAGTTAATGAAGGGCTATTTCGTGGCCTTTGGCAGAAACCTCAGACTCAGCAACCAAGGAACCGAAAGCCCTGACCTCAAGGCAATCTCCACACCAGCCTCCTGCCTGATGCATATTTCAAAGGTTTCCAGGTTTAAAAGCATGGATTACCTTTGCAAGTGAAAAATTGAACAAGCAAAAGCATTTAGTGGCATGTTATTACAGTTCTAATGCTCTTGGAAAGGCTTCTAGGTTTAACCAGAGGCAGAATTTCAGGTGAAAATAGAAATAATTATACACTGTTTTTTTCATCATTTTCAGTTTATTCTACACAATTTAAAATATACTATATATTGATCTCCACCTAGGGTTTCTTGACAATATGGCATGTATAGATCAACCTACTGAAACAATTATGCATATCAATAAAATATTTAATAGCTTCAAGGGCATGCAATATCTAGGCACTTCCAAAATATGTTGTTCATTTCATCTAACCAGGATTTTGTAATTTTAAACTTCAGTTAAAAGGTATTCTTATTCTTTCAAATATTCCAATTTTTTATGTGAAAAATGATGAAAACAGAAGGTAAATCAGAGTTGTCCTTACCAGTAGATAGCATTTAGTCACTACTTGCCATGTACACAGCATTTTACAAGGTGCTATTCATCAAAATATACTCCTTGTACAATTATGATGTACTGGGTACAACCCTAGATGAAAAGATTACAAACACACAGTGTGTGTCTTCAGACAGTTCAGATATAGGAGAAGAAACAGATAATCACAGCATAGTGTGCAAATATTATGTGATACAATACCTTAGCTATACTAGATGTATAGGTGAAGGAATTAATGAATGAATAAATTAACATGACTATTTACGGAGCATAAAAATCTACATACAAAGTAGGCAATGAATATATAATTTTCAGCAAAAATGGAGCATGGAATATTTTTAAATGGAGAAAGTTTTAAGATGATTCTAAAGATTAAAATATTTTAGACATAGGGTTACAAAAGAAATGGAAAGTCTTACATTCAGTTTATTTGTAATGGGTTGGTAAAACCAGACAAACACAAAACATGTAGGATAGTAAAGGCCTACACTGCATAATATAGGATAAAAAACAGGCATGGGAATCAGGTTGTTACATAATGATATTTTTACTCAAACTTTTATATTCAGTTACCAGGACATTCTCATTAATTTCTTTCTTTTTATTACAATCGACCACTGTACAAACCAAAGGAAAGTACTGGAAAGTGAAATAAGGCAAGATCAGGCCTATTAGCCCTCTTTGGGCCTTGAAAAGTACAGAATAATATCCATTTTAACTACAAAGTGAACAAAACCATCATTTGTTACTCCTTCAGAAGGAAGATTAAAAAATTGATACATCAAACAAAACTTTTCAAGGACTTCTATGGACTTGACTTAGTGTCAGATAAAGAAAAAAGAAAAATGAAGGTGGAAAACATAAGAAATATGGTTCTAAGTACTGTATAAAAATTTGGTCTAAAGAGACCTTGTAATAATAAATTCATTATTTGGGAATTGTGTTTCAATTTTGTTATAGTTTTGCTGTATGACCTGGACTCCCATTGCCTCAATAAAACAGGAATAATAGTGCATGCTTACTTTTCTGGTCATAATGCATACTTACCAAATAAAGTAACATTTACTGAATGTTTGAAAACTATAAAAATATAAAAATTTCATTTTTTTCATATTTAAATGATAAAATTTCAGTAGGGTAATAGTTTTTCATCTTTACAGTATAGAATGCTTTCATTTTACTTCTTTACTTAATTATTTTTGTGGTGCTGCAGATTGAACCAAGGGCCTTGTGCATGTTAGGAAAGCGTTCTATTACTGAGCTACATCCCCATCCAGTTCTGCAATTCCATGATTAGAGGAAACAAAAGTATATTACAATGTATGTAATCGCTTCTAACAGTCTATGCAATAATTGAAATGAAGTAATAAAAATAGAGGGGGGCATCTACTACTAATTCCAGAGCATCGTTTGTTTCCATATTACTCTCTTTCTTTTCCCTTAACCCTTTCATCATATTTTCATAAACATTGTTATTTCTGTCTTTTACTTTGAGTGTTACTTTGATTATCAAATTTTGAATTTAAAATCTGAAGAAAAAAATCATAAACCTGTTATATTCTTTAACAAAGTCTAGTTTGAGTTCTGCCAAGAACATCTAGAAGTTGTTAAAAATAGCATAGCTCTGTATTTGAACTCAATTGACTCCTATTTCGTGGACCTGTCAGAATGTTAAATAATAAATTGTTTTCTCTGAATAGATTCTTCCTTGCCCAAGATACAGTTGAAAAAACGTGTTTTAGATGAGTCATTTAAATGGAATAATTTTCCTTTGGATTACTAGAGTCACTGAGGAAAAAAAAAGCATGTGAGTAATTTTCCGTGTGTCTAAATTTCAATATCTCTAATATTTCACTCGTCTTCTGCATCACAAGGCAGTTTGTTTAAAAATACAAGCCCATCCTCCCCTCTGCTTGAGGGTGTCTCTTCCTCTTTAGCAGCCAAAGGCAGGCTCATCATCGGGGAGCAGGGTCAGCCAATGCCCCTTGTGCTTGTGTGTCATCATTCTGAGCCAGGAACAAGCACGCCTGGAAAAGCCAATGTGGAGAGCCCTCTTCCTCTTTTCCATCATCATCCTGACATTTTAACAACCACAATCATAACAAAAGTTATTAACTACAATTAAAGCTGCACATGCACAATGCAAAGGTAAAATTTCTGGAGCTACACAGAGTTTCAGCCAAATAACCACCCACACAGTTGGTTCTGTTAACTAGGAGGGAGAGGGAATGTTGCTTTGGCTGGGGGAGGGGAAGAGGAAGGAAGGAAGAGGAGGAACCCTGTGTTTGACAGGAGTGTTCTGAGAAAATCATTTCTCATTCTAAGGATCAGGTGAACCACAGAAACAGGAGAGCATGGTGTTCGTGACCTTTGCCAGAAACTGCAAGATCGTGACACTCATTTGGAGGAGCAGTGCCCTGCATGGAGATCTCAAGCACTGTTTCTTTGGTAAAGGAGACATTTCTAAAAAATGTATAGCCAACATTTCTACCATTCACCTGTCTTGCTATTGTATATTGCATAGATGCTCTGCTAGGGAAATTTGATCAATATATTAGATTCCTAGCAGGAAGATGCTATCGGACAATTCATGTATGCTTGACATAGCTCAATTTCCATCCATCCAAGAAGATATTGATTTTTCTCTCATGGAAGTGCACACACACACACATACTAAGAGCACTTACAGAGAATGGGGGTTGGGTAGGCACTTACTCAGGAACAGATAGCTCTGCCATTCCCAAATGCATTCAAAATATCTTCTGGCTTGGTGACTTAATATTTGGATGATCTATATAAATTCCTCACATCAGGTGTAAATCAATGACTGATAAGCAAAGATAGTATTCATATGCTCACTTTTTTTTTCTTTGTACTGGTGGTTGCATATAAGGACTTTGCACTGAGCTGCATCTCTGGTTCTTTTTTAAAATTTATTTTGTATTTTGAGGCAAGGTCTCTAATTGGCTAAGTTGCCCAGCAGGACTCAAACTTATAATCTCTTGCCTCAGCCTCCCAGATTACTTATCTTCATTCTTTGGATGCTAAGAAACTTACTAGTGTCACAAACATTTTAGAAAATGTGACCATCCTTGAAATTCTGCTCTAAAATTAATTTACATGAAATGCCTTCCTGAAGCTACATTTTCCTAACCCAATATAGAATTAATTTTACAGTGCTGGATCACAACCTTCTTGCCTCATACCTGGAAATATAATAAAACTTCCTGTGTGCCTCTGTTGTTTCTTCCCCTATTTCCCTTTGTCTCTTGATAACTTAGACCATTGTGACAGTCACTCAAGTTGTTCACAGAATATTTCCAGCTCTTCTCCTCCTGGATTCAGAGGAGGCTTACATGCATTCCCTGATCCCTCTGTGGTTGGGTGTGACTGGTTGAGCTGTGTGAGCAGATATAAACTGTATCATTTCCAGGTTGAGGTTCAATCACTAGCGAGGGATCTTCCAGATGTCTGTTTTTTGCAACCAGTAGTTTTCAAGATGGCAAATGCTCCGTCAGCCTGAGACTGAATATGAGGCCAGAGTCCATACCTCACTGGGATAAACTGAGGAAGGACACCAACAGCAGGCTCCCAGGAAGACCTGTCTTAAGCAAGAAGGTTAGAATTGGGCATCTGAGAGGTGAACAATAAAGGGGTGAAGGTATTCGAGGGATGAGGGAAAACAAAGATGAACCGCTTCATGATCTAATCTAGGAAAGCACTATCCACCAGAAGTCACATAAATTTGTGTTCTTCAGCAATTTCTGTATCTTACTGTAAGAATGGGGTGAGAGACTCCACTCTTTTCATGAATTTGTCTATATGTACATTCTGCTTTATACTTCCACAAAGATTTTCGTCAACTCTGGTTGTTGTTAAATTCTACACATTTTTAAATTGGAGGTGGTTGCTAGGTGTTTTATAAAGTATACACAAAATCATATATATTTTAACTATATAATTTTTTTCAACAAAAATTGCTGTGTTCACATGTCCTCAGATATAGGTCCATCTAGGGGTCTTCAAAAACAATAGTCTACATTTTGTTATTGAAATGCCATGATTTGAATAGAATGAGTTGAGTTGAGTAGAATATGATCTGAATATGAGTCAAGTAAATAGATGGTATATGTAGTAATTCCACACGTGTTTTTGGATGTGATCAGACTCTGATATCAATGAATAGATTTACTTAGGATTTAAGTTATGTCAAAGTAGAGAACTCCATAATACATGAATAAAGAGATATACCCTTATGACAATTTTATAGATTTTTATACTATCTAGAATAGAATAGGTGCTAAAAAGTTATTGAATACGGGAGAAAATTATCATATACTAAGTTGTCTTTTCAAATAATTTAGGGAAAATGGACTAGAAATAACTACCCATAATTTGGGAATTTTTTTTTTTTTTTTGCGGCACCCGGGATTGAACTCACGACCTTGCACTTGCTGGGCAGGCGCTTAGACCACTGAGCTAGATCCCCAGCCCTGGAGTTTTTGAGACAGGGTCTCACTATGCAGTTCAGGCTGGCCTTAAGCTCACTCTGTAGCCCAGGCTGGTCTTGAACTCACAACGATCCACCTGTCTCAGCCTCCCGAGTGCTGGGATTACAGGTGTGAGCCACCACGCCTGGCTCATTTGGGAAATTTTTTAAGTTAAATCCTAACCTCACATTGTGCCCCCAAATAAACCCCAACTGGATTAAAAGACTAAATGTAAAAGCAGTTATAGGAGCAGCAGATTAAAATATAGCACACCTTTATATTTTTGAGGTTGGAAAGTCTTCCAAAACAAGGCATAAGCATTGACACCATAAAGGCAAATATTGATATATTAAACTTCACAAAAATTAAGAACTTCAATATGTCAAAAGACATCATTAACAAAATTAAAAGCAAGAACCAAAGTGAGAAAAAATATTTTCAAGATATAAGACTTCTGGAAAAATAGAGTGGTGAGCAGTAGAGAAAAAACTCTCTCTTAAATTTTGGTGTCCAGACCCTGGAATATAGCAGCATAAGGAAGAGGAGAGAGGTGAGTCCCATGGACACAGGAAGGATCTGAACTGAGGCTTGGAGCCCATGGAGAGAGATAATTCAGGAATTAAGCAAAAATAATAAGGCCAGGAGTGGCAGACCTGCCAGACGGGGAGGGACAGCCGGGAAGCAGTGTGAACCCCACCCCTCGAGCTCAGGCAGAGGATCTACCAGAGCCGCAGTAGGGAAGAACTGCGGTTCCCACCCGCCCGTGCGCCGGTGGAAGCCCTGCCAGCCACCAGGGAGAAACAGTAAGGAAGCAATGAGCCCCCATCCCCCGTGCACCGGTGGAGGCCTCCTGGCCGGGGGAAAAGCAGCAAGGAAGCCGTGCAGCCTCCCTCTGTGCCGGTGGAGGCCCTGTCAGCCTGGGGCCCTGTTGACCAGGAAGTGTCAGGGAAGCCGAGCAGCCTCCCTATGTGCCGGCCAGTGCCCGAAGGCCGGGGAGAAACAGTAAGGAAGCTGCCTCCACCTCTCCTCCCAAGCCCCACCCTGAGCAACAGGACACAACACAGGCTGAGATGATAACTAAAGTAGGGAAGCAACCTGACATTTATGTTATTTGATCAACTTCCCAGATGTGGGGCCAGTGGTCTGGGCAACTATTTAGAAGATAACAATATGCAGTATAGTAACGATTATGGATTTCCTACTGTCCTATTATGCTTTGTTTTGTTTCATTTTGCTGTTCTGTTTTACTCCCTTTAAAATAAAAAGACATAAAATAAAATAAAATGTTAGTAACTGCATATAAAGTTTACAAATCAATAGATATGTGTGTCTTGAATATAGGCATTTCACAGTAAGAGAAATGTATGTTGTCAATGAACATATTAAAAGATACTTAACCTCAGTTGTAATTAGAGAAATGCAAATTGTAGCAACAAGATGCCATTCTTACCTATAAAATTGGTAAAATTAGTACTCTGAAAAGCTTAATATTGTCCAGAATTGGCCAAATTGTAGGGAAATACATTCTTCTTCCTGCTGGTATAATCTTATTGGATGGCAATTAACAATGTCTTTCAAAACTATAAACTAGGATAATTTGAAACAAAAATTCTATTTCTAGCCTACATAAAAATTTACATGTAATATTAACAAGGTTCATTGAACACATACAATGTCTAAAGTGACTGCTTTGTTTATATCAACCATTTACCCTGTAAGATAAGTTCTATTCTTGTCCCATTTTCTGGCTGAGAAAACAGAAGCACAGAGAGGCTAAGCAGCTTGCTTAAATTAACACAGTTGGGAAGAAGCAATGCAACGATTCAGATACAGAGCATTTTCTTCACCACTGTGCCATTTCTCAAAAAAAATATGTAGTTATTTATTTTGCAATTATTTATAATAAAAATGAATAAATGTAAACATTCATCAACCGGAGAAATAGTTATGTGACGAATTCGGATTATGGAATAAACCATCATGTTAAATGAAATAAATCAGACACATAAGCTTAAATATCACATGGTTCCTTTTATATGACACCCAAAGTAAAAATAAAGAACAAAATAAGATAGATAATAGGAAGTAGTAAGACAAATAGTTCTCAAAGGGGAATAGGATCAAACATTATGGACTTCACACATGTACAAAAAAAATCAATGGGACCAAGAGATGGATGAAGGCAGGAGGCAGAGAAGGGTAAAGGAATGGAAAAAGGAGTTAAGATGTGCTATCCACAATGCGTATCAACTTCACACATGGAATGTAAACATTGTGTACTACACGCATGTACTAATAAACTAAACAATAATAATAATAATAAAGAAAAAAGAATGAATTGAAAGTATATAGGCACACCAAAAAGTGTAGAATGTTTGTAGAGCATCATTCACAATAACCAAAAGAAGTAAAAAACCTAAACATCCATCAACTGGTGAATGGATAAACAGAATGTAGCATATACTTACAGTGGATATTGTTCAGCTATAAAAATGAATGAAGTACTGTTACATGCTATAACATGGATGAAACTTGAAAGCTTGTCAAGTAAAAGAAAGCAGACAAGAAAGGTCACATATTGCTTAACTGCATTTGTATGAAATGTTCAGAATAAGTAAACCTAGAGAGAGACGGTGGTTGCCAGAAGATTGAAAAGACAGGTAAATCAGGACTGAATATTAATAGGTATAAAGTGTGCTGACTAATTTTACAGGTCAACTTGACTGGGTTAAGTGATGCCCATATAACTAGTTGATACATTATTTCATTCTGTGAGGGTGTCTCCAGAAACAATTCATATTTGAATCAGTAGACTGAGTGATGCAGATCTGCCCTTATTAACATGGGCAGATATCATCCAATCCAATCAGGGGCAGAAAGAACAAAAAAACAGAGTAAGGGCAAATTCTCTCTCTGTCACCTGAAGTTAAAATATCTGTCTTCTCCCGCTCTCATATCGTGAACCTCCTGGTTTTGCAGCCTTCAGACTCTTGGATTTACACTAATGATACCTCCTTCACTCCCTAGTTCTCAGGTCTTTGGCCTCAACACTGAATCATACCCCAGCCTTCCTGGTTATCCAGCATGCAGATGGCATTCTTTGGAACTTCTCAGGCTCCATGATTTTGTGATCCAATTCCTAAAATAAATCTTTTATTTATAGCTACGTATATATGTATGCCTATAAATCTGTATCTCTATTCACATACATCTATAATGATATCTATATCTGTTCTATTAGTTCTGTTTCTCTGGAGAGACCTAATATACTATGCTTCTTCCTTTTTTTCCCATGCTTGTTTTTGTGTGATGGAAATGTCCTGGAATTAGGTGGTGATAGTTGAACAGTAGATAGTACACTAAAAACTGTACACTTCAAATGATGAATTTTATGTTGTGTGAATTCCACCTCTGTTTTTAAAAAGAGTACGGTATATGTATGTATACTGATACAGATAAATATTAAATGGGAAAAAAAAGCAAGCCCCAAGACAATATGGATGATGTTTGCACATATGCAAGTGAAACGGTGGATGCGCTTGTTAATGGATAGGGGCAAGTCAGAAAGAATACACACTAGTCTCTTAACAGAGGCTTCCATCACAGAGAAAATGTATTGAGGAGACAGAAGTGAAAGGGAGACTCACTTCTTCCTCTGCATAGTCCTCTTACAAATTTCCTTATGATAAGCACATACTGCTTTTATAATTTTAAAAGCAACAAAAATAAAAACAAAAGCATTGAAACACAAACAAGTAAACAAAAATAACCTCTGAAAACAGACCATAGGCAAAAATCAAATGCAGTGAGAAAGCTGGGGACTTGTAGCTAAGAGACCAAGGTTCCTGGCTCAACTGCAGCTTAATGACCTATGCCTCTCTGGTCCTCAAATTCCTTGTCTGTCAAGCAAGGGATTGGACTAATTGACAACCATGAGGTTTTCGGTTCTAGGATCTTTGGATTCCACAACAGGCCATTCTCCTTTGCTTTGTTGCCAAGGTTACTTACAGTTCCAGTCTTTTAGACCATACTTTAGAAAAGACTTCAAACATGGTCATAAATTTACATACAGTCCAAGAGTATAACCTTAAGGAAAAAGCATCACCAACCTCATGGTCCAGCTTCTACTTAATTGTGACCCTGTTTATTTTATCCATTAGTGGTTAGTTACATGAACCTTATGACTAAATGAAGTAATAAAATAATTCTTGGACAAAGAAGATAATTGCCTGTTCAATTTTTTGTTTAATACATTGAAATCTCATTTCAGAAAACATGTTATCCTGAAATAATTTATTTTCCTTTCATCATGTACATAACCTCTCACTTGTCTTTTCATTAAAATCTGCTGACCCTGGACAAAGAGGAAGTTAAAGGACAGAGAGTAAAAGCAACAACTGCCCTGGGAATTCAGGGATACAAAGGAGCAGGCTCAATTAAATATGGTATGTAAATGAATAAGCAAGTATGACAGAACAAGGGACATTTCTATCCCCTTCTCCACCAGCTTTACTACTCCTCTGCCTGGTGGTTTGCCCCCTGGGGTGCACAGTGGAAATTATGTGCATATCTGAAGGGCCCAGAGAAAGATCATCCAGAAGCAGAAGTTCCTTTTCCAACAGACGGACCAACACCATCAAACACAGTGCTAACCCCTGTAGATGCTTAGAAAGTGCCAGTATTCTACCCTGGCCCCATCTTCCGTGGGAGACAACTGAAGTACAGTAGAAAGCACCCTAACTTTGCAGTCTGTAACACCTTGGCCTATGTCCTGTCTCTGCCACTTACTATCTTTGTGACTTGAAAAACTTACCCTCTCCTGCCCAAAAGACTGAGGTGGCTATAAGGTTAAACAGGATAGCATATGCAGAATGACTGTGATAGTGCCTGGCCCAAAGACGCAATCACTGAGAAGCATACTTGTTTTTCATCTCTGAGTTCCTAAAGGACACAAGGTTTTGTCCTAAGGGGGTCAAAGGCTTACTTGACCAGGATTTGTTTCTGAGAGTAATGGCATACCCACTAAAAAATTATCTAGGGGACCGGAGATTTAGCTTGGCAGCACAAGCACCTGCATGGCATGTGTGAGGTTGTGAGTTTGATCCCCAGTACCACAAAAAAAAAAAAAACTATTTGGTACTTTTAAGGCCATATTTTCCTGTTTTTTGAACAGAGGTCCCCATATTTACATTTTGCATTGAGCCCCACAGATCAGCTGGCCATGGCTGAGGCTACGTCAAAGTAGCTGTGTTCCCTTGAAACTCCTTCCCCTGGTTTAAGGTGAGGAGGAAACCTGAATCCCATCCCTGTGGGTGAGGCAAGATGCACATCGTATCATCTGTTCTCTCCTGATCAGTCCCTTTCACTCTGTTCTAGGATGGAGATGGGTGATGGCTATGCTGGTAGGTACTACAGAGGGAGTCTTTGTTTTAGAATGTGTGGTTGCTTGATACTTATTTTTCTGTCCTTTGCGTTTGGAACCTTGAGACTATGACTAGAAGAATCTAATTTTAATATTCTCTTACGCATCACTGTATAGTTGCCTCTGAGCGTAGAAGGTCTTGAAGGACTCAAACTCTTAGAGTCTATGTGTACAAGAAATCTAGGGTGCTTTCTGTATCTGTATGTGTACATACAGCAATATGCCCTTGAAATGAAGTCCTTTCTGCCTATAAAAATCTAAGCTTGATAGAGTTTCTTACGTTGTCAGGTTTTTACAGTGAAATCATTGGGATTCTTGACTCTTCTACGCAACTCCTCTCTTACGTTATTACTTTTCTAGATTTGATTTTATTCTGAGACAGGTTAACTCTTAACTACAATGTTTAAATAGATGACCCAAGAATATTCACGTGCTCAGGTGAGAGTATGCAGATGAGAGTATGTCCATGTGGCAGCGTTGTAATGGTCCTGCCCGCTTTTTAGCTAAGAAGTTGCCTTAAATTTTTGCTCATAACATTGTTGAATTGGCCACTGATTCAGAGGCCTCAGGCTAGATGGAAAAAGCCTCAGATGCTTGGGGAATTTATGAGATATGTAACTGCCTACCCAGGATGCATCTTAGGGCAAGGTCACACATTGGCATCTGTTATAAGCTGGTCAAAAATCTGAAGGTACATGTTATCAAAAATGTGATTGTTACTATTTGATTTTTTGTCCTGACCACCAGGCTCAGATTTTGGGCAGTCACCCCAGGAAGGAAATGACAAACTTGTACGGGCCCTATGTATCAAGCTGTATATTTTGATCAGCCTACAATAAATAGCAAAGTAGAGCTATAGAACTCACCCAGTCTAGGCCATGAGAGAACTTCCACCTGGTGTGATCACATTCTCAGGAAGGCAGAATCTCTTCCGTTCCTGATGAGAGAATATGGTGATTGTTGATGGTAGAGGTGGGGGTCCTGGGGAAGGACAGACTTGTATGGAGTCATATGTCATTCCAGAAAACAACAGCAGCTATACCTTCAGTCTCTGAACATTCTCAGACAGCTCATCATTCCAGGCTGTTGGAAATGACCCTCAAAGCAGTGTTGTTCGGGATGGGTCACAGGCCAGAATCCATTGCCCTGTTGCAGAATAGCTGACACGATCTCAACCTTCTGGAGCTTGTGAATGGCCCTAGTGGTGCTCTCTACTTAAATCAAATGTCCACACATGAATCATGGCTTATCCAAGAATACATCATGTTCTGTGTATCAGAGAGACACATGCTCAGCTCCACTAGAAAATGGACAGCCTGGGTTACAAGGATCTTGAGAATTTCCAGTTATAGCAGAGAGCAGGCTGGGACTCATCCATCAGGGCTCAATCAGAACAGAATTGGTATGCATCAAATAAGGAGAATGGCCCTATTTGTCATGTAAAATAGTAATTTATCCATAAAAATCTACTATCCTTTCTCAAATTCATGCTGCCCACAGGATATCTACTTTCTTTCACAGGGCAAAGAGATTAGTTGAAGGGACATTGAGCCTCTTCCCATTGAGCTCCTCCAGTGTCCCAGAGACAGTGTATCTGACACTTGGGCTGGAACCAGGTAGGTTCTGGGAAATCAGACCCTAAATATCAGGACTGATAATCAACTTGAACCATGAGAGATGGTCTTCAGGGGCTGAAGCACTGAGGGAGAAAAACACGCACTTGTGCATCAGGCACCACCACAAGTGTCGTGTCTCCTTCCACTGGCTTCATGTTACTCAGTAATCCTGTTCCTTGCTTATGTTATTTTATGTTTCCCAAGTGACCATTCAAACCTTCACAAATCTTCAAATCTCTTGTATTATGTCTGTATTCCTCATTCTCTGGGGAATCCTTGCCCCCTACAAGTTTAACTGTACCCATTCTCATTATCTTCTTCCCCTCTTGTCTTAGGGTGAGATTTCCCTCCCTCTGCTGAAGGCCTTCACCTACATCCTTAAAACCCTTTCCACTCAGGATGCCTGTCCCATCGATCTGTTCTCCCCTCTTGTACCTTTAACATCATCTAGTGGTTCTTTCCCTTTAACTAGTCTTTCTCAGAGTAAAACCCTTCTTTGACTCTATTCTTCTCTATTGTGTGTCCTACATAGCTCTTATGAACCAATTCTGCTTCCAACTTGAGCAAGCAGGGAGGTTCAGAAGTTCAGGGGCCATGCCCAGATGATCATGAGGAAAGGGAGCATTGTAGAGCCTCAGCACATGGAACAAAATGGAAGTGAAGGCAGTGTCCTAGGCAAAACAAAATGAGAACCCAAAATAGAATCACACACTGTATGAATCCAAAATGTTCTAATCAAACAGGGAGAAAAATGGATGAAAGTTGAAGGATATAAGTAGGGATAAGAAAATAAACCTAAGCCAGGCGTGGTGGCTCAAGCCTATAATCCCAGCACTCAGGAGGCTGAGCAGGAGGATCATTGCGAGTTCGAGACCAGCCTGGGCTACAAAGTGAGCACAAGGCCAGCCTGAATGGCATAGTGAGACCCTGTCTCAAAAAGACAAGGGCCAGGGATTTAGCTCAGTGGCCTAAGCGCCTGCCTGGCAAGCACGAGGTCGAGAGATTTATCCCTGGTACCACAAAAAGAAAAGAAAGGAAAAAGGAAAAGAAGTCTAAAGTTTCGGGAGGCTGGGAGAAACCCTGAGCAGAAAGATTTCTTGAAGCGCTTCAGCCTATAGTCGAGCCTCCATTTCTAGGGTGCCTGTGACCCTGCCCATGAGTGCTGAGGGAGAATTGGATGAGGCCAAACTTGTCTGGACACCTCCTCTGCTGCCAGTCTCCTTAAAAAGTTTATCGATGATCACTACGTTGCTTCCTTCAGTCCAACTTCACGTTTTAAACACACTATGGTCTGATTTTTGTCTCCATCTTTTTACCAACACTTCCTGAGAAAGGATCACCAATAGGCTCTGTGTTAGCCTCCTCTCTGGGCCTTTTCCACGAGTTTTTCCTCCTCCTATTGTGCTACTCCTTGTGTACTTCTATCTTCCAGGTTTGTTCAGCTCTTCTAACCACAATCAGCCATTTTCTCTATTCTGTCGACTTTAAAATCACCATTTGTTGTTGTTGTTGTTGTTGTTGTTGTTGACTTCCAGATCTATATCTCTGATTCCTACCTTTCTCCTGGACATGAGACTCACCCCTTAACTGTTCAACTCTGAGGTCCTTCAAATGTCATTTGTGTCTATATTGCTGCTCAGGTATGCCATGTGTGAAGAGGCGCAGGCAAGGAAAGAAAAAGTAATGGGTGCTGAGAAAAAAACAAGCTGCCAGATCAACTTATTTCAAAAGAAATTAGAAAAAAGGCTTTTTGAATGACAAATGTTTAAGGTGAGATATGCTAATTATCCCAGATTGATCATTACACAATCAAAATGTCAAAATGTCATAGTGTACCCCATAAATATGTATAATTGCATGTGTCAATCAAAAATAAAAATTTTAAAATGTATAACAATGAAAAAATAAATAAGTAACAAAATAGAGTTGTAACTTCTCTTTAAGATGTTTATGCACTCTAAATCGCCCTTAAGTGTAGATCTGACTTTACCTATTTCCTAACTGTGGGACCAAGAATAGACTTGGATCATAGAATTGTGACTCTGGGGTACTAGTATTAAGGGAACTCACCCTGCAAGTGAACCCCTCTCTTCAACTGGAAAATTCTTTGAGTCTCTTAGTTTGATTTCCTCAGAAAGAGAACCTGATTGGTACATCTAACTTTCACATGTCATGCCCTTATTAGATAATCCACCTAGAATAATTTTAAGGTTATTTTGTTTAATCCCTATAACAGCCCTCTGCAGTAGTGATTGTTACAGTATGCTGACTTCGCAAAACTGAAGTTCAAGAGAGTTAAGTAATTTATTCAAAATCAAATTGCAAGGTTGGCAGGTGGTGGGGAGAAAGACTTGAGTTTATCATCTTTAAAGCTTATGTATTTTCCACAACACCACCCTGGCATAACTCGCCAACCACAGAAAAATAGTATGTTAGACCTGATATAATTAATTAAACTATAATTTGCCACTAGACACTATGACCAACATCTGACATAATCTAAGTGAACGTTTTCCTAAACTGAGGGTTCAGATTATATAACCAAAATAAATATTCTGCAAAAATAGTTATTGGGTTTTAAAAAATTCTCTAAGCAGATTAAAACATAAGTTTACTTTTACAATAATTTATTTCTAATGAAAAATACCTATAGAAAATTATTTCTCTAGGCCACTTGTCTTTTTCCTCTGCTCTGAGATGCTGCCTTCTATATTATGTACTACTCATTCCCCACTGGTAAATAAACTACGTATGTTTGCATTTGGTTAGCTCAACCAGTTTGATAAGACTAAAAAATTAATTCTTCTATGTAAATTCATTTTTGCATTCTCCATCCCTTTCGAGTTGGAAAAGTAGCAGATGCTTATTGTAGAAAAGGCAAACTATACAGATGTCTCAGAAAGTAAATAGCCCTGACAATCCCACCCACAGACTAACAGCTATTAATGTGGTATGTCATCTTTCAGATTTCTTCTATTCATAACTAATGCATATCATTATTTACACATATTTTTACATAAATGGGATCTGCCATACATACTACTTGGCAATTTTTTGTTTATTTGTTTTTGACTTAACAGCTTAGCTATCTTTGTCAGTACCTATAGATTGATTTCAGCAAACAAATACATTTCAAATATTGTGCTAGTGCACACCTTAATTAAAGCAAGATCTACGTGAGAAAGTGGAGCTACTGTGCCCATCACTACTGGGGAGGGGAATCAGGGGGACTATGTAGAAGCTGCTACTACAAAGCAGTAGGTTCTTATAACTAACTCAGCCTTTGAAAAACAACTAGGCAATTACATCACTTTTTTAATTAATAGCCAATGAACAGGAGCTGAAGTGAAAAATGTTTTGGAAAATGCCCTCCTTTGGAGTTGCCTTCAGGTGGTGGAATATAAGGCTCCAAGGCATTTTCAACAGCTTGCCATCAGCTACAGACACACTCTCCAACACTTCGGTGACTGATCTGTTAAAGCCTCTCATTTAGTGAGAAACACAAGACAGATGATTCAGTGTACTGGGCAATTCATTAACCCGTCAAGGGCTTTCTTCCTGAGCCTGGAATAGCCGGCAGAAAAAGGGATGTAATCCTCCCCGAGCAACAAAGGATGCTGTTGGAGCAATGGAACACACACAGACAAGACATGAAGTGATGGGCTTTCCTTTTCCATCTGGAAAGAACAGTGCTCCCTTGAACTCACACAGATTTTCACCATGGATTGATCCCGCCTCACAGTAAGATGTCTTGGAATTGGGAAGTGCTACATCTGATAGACCACATTTGCAGAAGGCAGTATGTCTAGTATCCCAGAGTTTGGACTGTCCATAAGGAACAAAAGAAGTAGACTAAGCCCTGCCAGAATTTTATAGGATACCAAAGAGAATACATGTTCTCAGCTGAATCATAAAATCAACATTAGTCCAGGGGCTGCTTGAAATTTGGCCTGCTGGAACTGAAGTCATGTGCCTCAGAAAACCGAATCTGCTATGTTCTTTTTCACTGCTTTTTACATAACCTCTGGGCTTATCAGAGAAGGCTGAAGCTAGATCTGAAGTAAACAAATGTTTTGTGATTAAGTTCTATTACTGTTTTCATAATGTTTTTCTCCTTTCCATATTCTTTATTCCATGAGATATTTTGATAATGAACTATGATCCTTGCTTTGGGTCTCTCCCTTTCTCAACTGAGAAATACAGTAAGGCAAAATATTTAGAAATTAATTCTCCCACATTTTCCCTCAATTTTTTATTTACTGTCATTAACACAAGATCTAACAAGTAGATTGCTGGAAGATTTATATAAAGTAGGTTTTTGAAGGATAAAAGAAAAATAATTGAAATTTCTTAAGGTCTTTGCAGAACTGTCTTAAATTTTCAGTAATATTATTCTAGGAATTTATTAACAGTTATTAGGGAGCCAAGCTGTTTCATGATGGTCTTTCTCATGTTAGTCTTGGTTTACACCTGTGGCCCCAGAATAATAACTAATAGTACTGCTTTCTCTCTTAAAAGTGATCTGGATTGGAGGCTAAATGATATGATTATTCTATTCATCATACAAGACAGTGTTTTGCCATCATAATGGCAGTAGAGTCATATAATTACTATTTTTTAAAATGTGTATTAAATAATGAATTTTATGTCAAAGAAATTTTTTTGAGACAGGGTTTCACTATGTAGCCCAGGCTGGTCTTGAACTTGCTTACGTAGCCCAGGCTGGCCTCAAACTCACAGTGATCCTCCTGCCTCAGCCTCCCAGGTGCTGGGATTACAGTCGCATACCACTAGGCCCTGTGAAGAAATGTAAGAGCACATATAATTTATCTTAGAAATGTCCTGTCTGTAAATGCTTAGGGAATACTGGAAAAAAATTAAATGTTTAGCAATAGGGAATTATAGATATAGATATATAGATATAGTGGAATTCTATGTAACTATTATCAAGGGAAGTGGTAGACCTATATGTGCTGATGATATGATGAAATTTTCTAGGCATTTTTCAATTTAAGAAAAGAAAGTTGTAGAAATAAACATAGATGGTAGGACTTACCATTGCTGGTTCCAGGAAACCTTCAGCTACTCCCATAATCCTCTCCAGCTCTCACCCTACAAATCATGCCAAATCAACATCAATTTAACTGCTTACCATTAAAATCCATTTTCTCCCCTACCCTTCCCATCTTCCCAGATTGCCTCCCCTGTGCCTCTCTGATATATAAATTCCAGAGATGCCACGATCTACAGTCTACACTGTTGTGTAAAACGTATATTGGAAAAAGATTTAAAAAGCTGTTGACTGTGATTGCTTCTGAGGAGTGAGAGTTATTGCCTTCTGTATTTTTATTTTAATCTCATAAGTATGTATCACTTATAATTTTAAATTTTAGTTTAAAGGAATACATGTATAGCCAATTTCCTATGTACAAAAATACATGTGTTTATATATATTTTAGGTACATCTAGGGCATCTGAGAACCCTTTATTCAGAGGAAAAGAATAAGCCAGATCTCTGGCATTTTTCCTGTAAATATGCTTTGGAGTGGATGTGGCATGTTCTGTAGTTATCTCCCAATTATCAGGCTAATTGAGGAAAGGAGTAGCTTGAGGAAATAAAGTTGAAATGTAGCTTTTCGTTTCCAACTTTTTCATCATCATCTTAACCAGATCAGTCAAAGAGATACATTAATTGTTTCCTCTGAATGTCTTTGGAAGTAGATTATAAAACATAAACCAACTACTTAAAAGGATTGCTTTTCACTTTTTTTCCCCTTTTATTTTTCTGAACTATCTCCTAGGACAAGTACAAATCCAAAAGGCACACAGCTTCAGAATGGAGATTTTAAGAATCTTAACTATAAAATTAGCAGGTCAAATTGTACTATTTCCATTTACAAGAGCTGCAAAATGTTTTCTCTTAGTTGTGATTTTAGAGTTGAAGGAAAAACCAAGGAAAAAAAGCTGAAATAAAAATATTTAAAAAGTTATATCAAACTAAAAAGAATCTGTGCTGCAAAGGAAATATCAGTGAAGAGACAACCTACAGAATAGGAAAAATATATATATTTTTTGCCAGCTACTCCTTAGACAGAGAACTAATGTCTAGAATATATAAAGAATTCCAAAACAAATTAGGTTTCCCCAAAATAAAAGACCTAATCATAAAATGGACAACTAAAATGCGCAGATACTTCTCAGAAGAAGTACAAATAGCCAATACATACATAAAGAAATATTTAATATTGCTGGTCATTAGAGACATGCAAATTAAACAAATACTGAGATTCCATCTTGCTCCAGAAAGAATGGCCACCATCAAGAAATCACATAACACAAATGCGGCTGAAGCTATGGAGAAAAGGGAACCCTCGCACGTTGTTGGGAATGTAAACTAGTGAAAAACCGCTATGGAAATCAGTATGGCGATTCCTCAAAGAACTAAAAACAAAAATTCCATTCTACTCTTGGGAGGAATATTCCCCTTCTAGGTATCTTCCTGAAAGAGTTAAAGATATCATACTACAGCAACACCCAGGTTTACAGCAACACAGCTCATAATAGCTGTATCTTGGAAGCAGCCTGTATGCCCATAAACAAATGAATGAATAAAGGAAATATATTTATACAAGGTGGAAACTATTGTGCCATAACAAAAGATCAACTTGAGCCATTTGTAAGAAAATAGATGCACTTTGAAACCATAATGTTAAGTGAAATAAATCAGACACACAAATTTAAATATTGCATGGTTTCTTTTATATGAGACACCCAAAATGTAAATAAAGACTAAAACACAACATAGATAACAGGGAATAAGGCGATAGATATTTTACAAAAGGGAAGGAAATCAAGAAATAGAGGTGGGAGGCAAGGGGAAAATGATAAAAAAGAATTAAGATGTGTTATCTATATGTACCAACTCCCCACAAGGAATGTAATCATGTACTACAAACGTGTACCAATAAAATAAATTTAAAAAATAAAAATATGACAAAATCGAGGGTTGGAACTCTCCTTAGCAGACACACAAGCAGAGTGGGGGTTGTGGCTCAGTGGTAGGGCACTTGCCTGGTAGATACATAAACTGTAGTGTTATCTCTCCTCCTCATGCGCACCTCACTTATCCCTGTGGTTAACTAATTATCCTAAAAGACTTCACTCTAGGGTTTCCTGCTTCTCCCTGAGTCACAGTTTCTCTCCCACTTGGACTTTTTCTTTACTGTTTTTCTATACTGTCTTACAGGACTTAACTCATTTTGTTAGTTTATTTCATCATTTTCAAAAATTCCCACGCAGCGTCTTAACTAGATTATAGCTTCCTTCAAAGCAGGGACTGAACACTACATGCATATTTGAATCATCAGTACCTGACTCAATATTGGGCACACAGCAGATAGATTAAATGGATTTTTTAATAAACGAAAACTAGAGATACATAAATATATCTCCACGAACCACAGAGATGTATGTATGTACACGTGTGTATGAATGTATGTTTTTTAAGTGTGTCTGTGCATATACACATATATCATGCCCACTTCTACTTCCGTTAAAAATTTTAATAGAAAAATCCTCCAAACCATTATAAAGATCACTCAGGGAAGGAATTTCCTTGGACAGTTATAACTTTGTGTTGTATTGGCTCACTGGCCAGAGTTCTAGAAGCTTCTTTGCATTTTCTTCTCTTGTATATTTGTTTGAAATGCTGTTTGTAACTGCTTTGCTTTGCAACTTCTCCAGCCTTTTTTCTGTGAATTTAGAGTAGATCTTTGAGATTAATGGGGTGAAACAATGTGTATTCTGCATATACCTATTCTTATTTGTTGGCTTAGCTATGCACAACATCCTGGATAAACTGGCTTAGGAGATGCAGTGACTCATGTCATTTTTTCTGTAACCAGGGTGACCTAGAGCACTTCAGCCTGGGAGGAAATTGGTTTCTTGTACTCAAGCTCTGTAGCTCCAACTGCAGATAAGTCTGGGCAGCATCTCAGCATCCATCAACATGACTGAATTAGTTGCTGCTCTTTCTAATATTAATAGTGATGGCGCCTGGCTACAGGAAACCTTCCCTGCTTGGCTAAAAGAGGTTGTGACCTACTTGCACATAGATTTAATGGGAGCGTGAAAATCTGCATTTGACCAAGGCTTTAACAACACCAATTAGAGACACTATACCATGAACTGAACAACCTCTTTTAAAACCCAGTGAAGATGAAGCTATTAGCTATTCAAATGTTGTGGATGAGAGTAATATGTATTGACTCCATTTCTAACATCTAACAGATTTACCTGGGAAGGAAGCTCTTGGATGGAAGGTGGGAAAATGAAAAAATATAGAGAGGTAGAGAGGAAGGAGAGGGAGAGGGAGAAAGAGACAGAGAGAGAGATTTAGAAGCACAGGAATCGATTACTAAAAACCACAGAGCTGGCACTGCAGAGAGGACTAAGGGTAGGGAAGGTTGTCCTGAGCATTTAGAGGATGGGGTTAGTGGTAGAGAAATGTTTGGAAAAGAATTTTGAAAGAATCAGGAGGACCCTCAAATGTGTGGAAAGTGGTCCCTTTATAATCTCATAGTTTAGTAAGATGAAGAACGTAGGGTGATTCCAGGTGAAATCTGCAAGAAACAGTAATGCTAAATATGGGCTCTCAAGATGGGTGGAGTTGTGAGGTCCTAATGATTGTGTGTGTACATGTGTGCGTGTTCCTGGGAATGAACCCAGGGACTTTGTACTGAGCTGTATCTCCAGACACTTTTTAATTTTTCATTTTAAGACAGAGTCTCACTAAGTTTCCCAGCCTGGACTTGAATTTGCAATCTTCCTGCCTCAGTCTCCCAGAGAGCTGGGATACAAGCGTGCACTACTGGAGCCTAATGATTTCAAACAAAAACAGTGTTTTGTTTTGTTTTGTTTTGGTTTGGTTTGGTTTGGTTTGGTTTCCATTTACAAAGTGATAGGCATGCAGAAAACTTAGAGAAAAAAAGAACAAAAAAAGGACCTAATAAACCAACAAAAATACAGATAGTTCTGCAGCAGAAAATGCCCACCCCGCCAGTCTATTAGTTGCCAGGTAACAGTTCTTGTTCCAAGGTCCTGTTCCAAGTTCCTATTACTTCTGTCTTTCTGTCTCAGAAACGGTTGGTCACTGTGACACATAGCTGGTTACTATGATGCATATTGTAAGGACCAAAGACAGTCAAATACTCTGCCTCTGTACTTCCCCTTTCAACTCCATAAAAACCTCCCTCCCTGGGCCTTCAGGGCCTGACATTTTGCAAGACAATTGATTCCCTGTCAGCGCTCCTCCAACATTAAATAAATCTGCCTCCAAATCCTGGATGTTGTTTCGGTGTTTCTGCTTGCCATTGCAATCCCACCTCCCAGAGATAACAATATTTACTACACAGGGCAGGTGTGCTTCTGGTGTTTTGTCTGTGTGCATATCCACATATGTACAGACCATTTTTAGAATGTAAATTATAACTTACTGTACATACTGTCCCACAGCCTGGGTAGAGGATATCGCGAAACCTGCTGGTATGCTGGCTGTGAACAATTGTTCTCTGTCTTCTGTGGTTCTGTACACGCCATCCTTCTGCCCCATCTGACTGCCTGACTGCAGGAGGCTGATCCCTTGGATACTGAAGGCTGTGGACTGACCCGGGGCCTCTTGTTTATTGACAGAGTAAAGGGCTCATCTTAAAATAATGACAAGGCTTTGCTTTGTACATTACTTTGCATATATTTTCTAAGTATAAGAAGAGGCTTTTAAGTAAGCACGTAGGATAAAACGAAATAGACTGACAGCCTAACATTCAGGGCATCCCATTTGTGAAACTAAACCACGTAATCATAGCCCGGGGTAAGAAACCTGACTGCCCACAGAGAAAAAAGCTGAGATGTGTGGAAGGAAGCACATTCACAGTACACACCGAGGTGCCTGCCCTGAACTTTTTTCTCTCATTTGTTTCATACTTTTGATGCTGACAGGTGGGCCAAAAGTGTTGAGCCTGAACATTTCTCAGTTAGGTCCTGTCTCTCCTGTCTTACTACCACTGCCTAAATTTAGCCCTCATGACTTCTAAGGATTGCTGCAGAAACCTCAGATCTTACCTTCTGGTTCTCATTTTAGCTCCCAGAATGCCTTCCTTAATGTTTGCACTTAAATGAACCTTCTAATATGAATATATCTTTTCTCTTCCTGGTACCTATCACAGTGTAAGAAGCTACTCCAAAGCTTAGCGGCCTAGAATAACCACTTTCTATTATACTCACAGATTCTGTGCATGAGGAATTGGACAGGCATAGCAGGTTGGGTTTCCTCTGCCATGCGATATCTAGGGCTCAGGTGACTGCACTGGTCGGGGCTGAAGCAGCTGGAGTTGGCAGGTTACTCCTCAGGGACTTTGGCTCTTGCATGTCTTCCCTCTGTCTGAAATGCTGAAGAACTGGCTCAGCTGGGGCTGACCTGTTTGGCCTCTCAACATTGTGGCCTCAGGTTAAACACGTTTCTTCCATGGTGGTTCAGTGTTTCTAATGCTCCCAGGTCCCCAGATCCCCAGGTCCCAAGAGAGCATAGTGAAAGCCTCTTGGCCCTGCCTCAGAAGTAGAATGCTTGTGTATTCCATTGGTCAGATAGACACAAGCCTGCCCACCCCCAGCCTAGGGGAACGTAAACTCCACCACCGATGGGAAGATGATAAAAATCTAATAGCAGTGTTTTAGAATGGCCTATTTACTTAAATAGCCAGATCGCTATCTGCTAGATTTGTGTAAACATAATACAGTTTTGAAGGATACACACCTAACCACTCAAGTTGAAAAGAGGGAAAGACATTTGCTCTTTTAAAATTATTTATTTACTTACTTATTTATTGTACTGAGGATTGAACGTAGGATCTTCACACTAAGCTAAGTCTGCAGCCCATTTAATTTTTTTTTTTTTTGAGACAAGATCTTGCTAAATTGCTAAGTTCCCTGGGTTAGGCTCAAACTTACCATCTTCCTGCCTCAGTCTCCCAGGGTGCTGGGATTGCAGACGATACTACCACACCTGATCTTATACTTTTTAACAATTCCAAATGAGAAAGAAAAAAAAAAAGGTGATGAGATTATGAATGTTTTTCATTTTTTGAGGAAATATTATTCTTATATTTTCAAAAGTCTTTCAAGACTGAGAATACTAGGGTGGGTCTCAGGGCACTACATTCTAAAAGAGTGTTAAATCATCTAGCTATATACAGGGCATACACGAAGATTGTGACATGAGCTGGTTAATATAAACCTATTACTCACCATCAGGCCGCAGAAGAGAGGACAGAATAATACTGTGGGCTGTTTAAGAGACCAAAGCAAGGGCTTGTTTATGGAGAGTGGTCCTAGTGCTCAATTCTTCAACCCACCCCACCTCCATCCTACACAGGAAATACCTGCTCATATTAAACCAAAGTGCAGGGTTGAGGTGTGCTTTACAAGAACCATTTGAGGGATCCTGTGTCTGTTGGAGTTGGGGAAGGCACAGGCCTGGTGACTGATTTCCACTAAAGGAGCCTAACAGTTAAAGAAAGGGGAATAATGAGAGAGGACAGCACTTTCACTCATGGTCACAGAAAGAGGGGATCCCCTCACAGGCACGTGGAAAAGCTCCCCACCTGAGAGAATCACCTGCAGGGAGAAGCAACCTCACAGAAGAGCTTGATAGCCAGGGTCCCTATTGGAAATATCAGCAAGGCGCATATGCCACGCCCCATGACAACAGTATCGGTCCTATAAGTTTGGCTCATTTGTTCCGATACATTTTCTCAAGAGTGGAGTTGGTGGAAGAGGACAAGAGAAAAAATGGACCCTGTACTCTTCCTTCACTTCAAGCTTTGAAGCAAGTATGAAGGGATGAGGGAAACTTAAAATGAATGAAATACTCAATATGGAATATGAGACTTGGCATGACTTTTTACCATCCTCAAATGAGAACATTCTTATGACTAAACAAAATCAGAAAAGCTAACTTCTAGAATGGTTATTCTAGAATAGCAGAAAAAAGAATTTAAAAGTCTCAAAAAAAAAAAAGAGAAAAGAATTAAAAAGTCTCTTCTTCCTGGAGCTGTAATGTGTCTAGTACATTCAATAAATGTGTTATACTTTTCTGTGCTTTTCTGATTTTCCAAATTTTATTTGAAGCATATATTGTTTATTATTTAAATGCACATCTAGTCATATCACTTCTGTGCTTAAAACCTTTTGATACCTTTGCATTGCCCCCCTGATCAGAGCTGATTTTAAAATATAGCTTACCAGGTTGGCAGAATCTAACTTCCATCTGCCTCTTTAGCTTCCTCTCTCAACCTTCCCTTAGCCCTACACAGATTGGTCCAGTCATTGGAATGTACAGTTTCCAAATGTGTTGTGGTTTTTTGTGTCTTTTCTCACAAAAGTTATTCTATTGGCTTGGAGCATCTGAATATCCCTCATCCTCTCCCCTTGTCTGAAGGGTTGTCTCCAATCCAGCCTTCATGTCAGGCACCATTTTTGCAGACCAACCCTGCAGTGAAGTAAGGAGACCATAAAGCGGTTCCCTTAAGTGAGAAACTGGGCTTTGCCGTTGATATCACCTGTGCCTTTAACCAGTAACACCACAGACACTCTGCCTCTAATCCTATAAACAAACCAACGTAAATGACAACTGGTCGCTGGGTCAATGTTTAGTGAGCAGGAAAAGTCGGGAGAGGCCAAGAAACATCGTTTTTAATCATCTGACTGAAGTATATCACTTGTTAAGGCATTCACTTCTGGTTGTGTCCCGGAGGGTGATTCCAGAGACAATTGACATATGAGCCACCAAACTAATGAGAGACCCATCCTGAATGTAGGTAGTATAATCCAGTAGGGTGGGGACTCAAATGGAACAAAAGCCAAAGAAAGCTACCAGCACTTCCTTTTTTTCTGCCTGCTTTCTGGCCACCACACGGTAGTTTCCTCTACCATACGCTTCTGCTATGAAGTTTCTATCTAGTCACGGGCCTAAAGCCGTAGAACTGGCTGACTATGAACTGAAACCTCTGAAACAATGAGCCAAAATAAACCTTTTCTCCTTAAAGTTGATTTGTGTCAGGTACTTTGTCACAATTATGGAAAGCTAACACAGCTTTAGAAGGAAGGTGATGCCCCAATATTAAAGGACTACATTCTCTGCCCAGCTGCAGGCCTAACCACTGAGCTACCCAAACAGTGAACTAGACCTTGAAATTTGAAAGACTGTCTTTGGTGCAGATCGTTGGTCTGTTCTAATTTGAGTTCAGTAAAGCTGCTCTTTAGGTTTCTGACTTGCTCTTTCTCGCAAATTCTGCTCTATAATGAGAGCACTTCACTATATTTGGGCTGACACACATGGGATCCTGAGAACCCCAAAGAATCTCTTGGATGAAAGCAAAAGATCTGAACAACACATGTGTTGAAAAACGTGGATCATACAGAGTTTTGGTAACTGAGCATTTTGCTTAGAAGTTCATGACACACTTGTATCCCATATTTTTTGCATTACAATCTAATAAAATATGTGATTTTTTTTTGTTTTGCTTTATTTGTTTTTCTGGCAGCAAGCCATTATTTCTTTATTGTAAAGAAGGTTGTTACCTAGTCAGAATCAGCCACTGATGTTTCACACTTTCATTCTATCTTGATGTAGATCTACCTGTTTATACCATGATAATATGAATAAGCAGTTATGGAGTTCTCAGATTCACACATTAGGAGGATTATAATACCTCACATTTGTGAAACGCAAGTATTTCTGAGTTTAAGAATATAATATATAAGCCGGGTGTGGCAGCTCACGCCTGTAATCCCAGCACTCAGGAGGCTGAGACAGGAGGATCGCTGTGAGTTCGAGACCAACCTGGGCTACAAAGTGACCTCAAGGCCAGCCTGAACCACACGGCATAGCGAGACCCTGTCTCAAAAAGACAAGGGCCAGGGATCTAGCTCAGTGGCCTAAGCGCCTGCCTGGCAAGCGCAAGGTCATGAGTTCAATCCCCAGTGCCACTAAAAAAAAGAAAAAATATATATATATATATATCATGAATTCACTGAGAAAGAAACTAGGAAAAAATACCATTTACAATACCACCAAGAAAAATTACATACTTGGAAATTAACCTAACTAGAGAATTAAAAGATCTCTACAGCGAAAACTATAGTACTCTGAAAAAGGAGTTTGACTAGGAACTTAAAAAGATGAAACATATCCCACGTTCTTGGGTAGGCAGAATCAATACAGTCCTTCCAAAATTGATATACAGATTTAATGCAATCCCAATCAGAATACCAACAACATTCTTCAAAGAACTGGAGAAAACAATCCTAAAATTCATATGGAACCAGAAGAGACCCAGAACACCAAAAGCAAGCTTGGGTACTAAGGGCAAACCAGGAGGCATAGCAATCCCAGATTTGAAGTTATGTTATAAAACCACAGTGATAAAAATGTGCCTGCATGATACTGGCACAAAAACAAACATGTGGATCAATGAAACATAACAGAAGATGCAGAAACAAACCTAGGCTCATTCAGCAATCTATCTGATCTTTCACAAAGGGACTGAAAATATACACTAGAGGAAAGATAGCTTCTTTAATAAATGGTGCTGGGAAAATTGGCTAACCACAAGCAGAATATTGAATCTAGACCCATCTCTTTCACCATGTACTAAACTAAAATCAAACTGGGTCAAAGACATAAATGTAAAAACCAGAACACTTGATCTGCTGGAAGATAAAATAGATAAAAGTCTTGAAGCATAGATATAAGCAAAGATTTTCTGAATAGAAAGTTGCTCAAGAAATAACATCAAAAATCAATAAATAAGATCATATCAAATTAAAAAGCTCTGCACAGCAAAGGAAACACCCAACACAATGAAGAGACAACCTATGAAATGGGAAAAAAAATTTGCCAGCTATTCCTTAGACAGAAGACAAATATTTAGAATACATAACTAAAAAATTGAATCCCCAAATAAAAGACCCAGTTAAAAAATGAACATCAAAAATGAATAGACGCTTCTCAGAAGAAGTACATATGGCCAATAAATACATGAAGAAAGGTTCAACATCATTAGTCATTTGAGAAATGCAAATTAAAACAACACTGAGATTCCATCTTACTCCAGAAAGAATGGCTATCAACATAAAAGATAGATAATAAGAAGTAGGGAAATAAATTTTGTTCAAATGGGGAGGGGATCAAGAGATGGACAGAGGGGGAAGGGCAGGGACAGAAAGTGCATTAAAAAAAATTAACATGTGTTATATACAGCGGCCAACTTCCCAAAGAAATATTATCATTATGTAATGCAAACATGTACTCATAAAAATAAAAATTGCAAACAAAAGAAATAAAAGAATAGCAACAGCTATTTTGAAGAAAACAAGAGACAATATGGTAGCCATTGCTAATTTCCTATTGTTTTGAAGTCCTGTAATGTTTTCATTCTTTTGTTTTGATTGATTTTGTTCTGTTTTGTTTTGTTTGATTTTATTGTGTGTGATGGTATGGACAGCTATTTTGAAGAAAACAGACATTATGGTAGCCATTGTTGATTTCTTGTTGTCTTGTTTTGAAGTCCTGTATCATTTGCATTGCTCTGTTCTGATTTGCTTTACTCAGCTTTGTTTTGTTTTGTTTTATTCTCTTTAAAATAAAGACATTTGCTGGGGATTTAGCTTAGTGGCATAAGCGCCTGCTTGGCAAGCACAAGGTCATGAGTTCAATCCCTGATGCCACACACACAAAAAAAGTAATAATAAAATAAAATTTAATTTAATTTAAAAAAAAGAATAACAATTGCTGGCAAGACTGCAGGGGAAATTAACCCTTCTACAATGTTGGTGGGAATGTAAACCTGTACAACCACTATGGAAATCAGTACAGACATTCCTCAAAAAGCTAAAACTAGAAATTTTATTCCACCCAGCTTGTCTTGGTAACTTTTCTCTCGTTGCTGAGACAAACACCTGACACCCAAAATTAGGGAAGAAAAGGTTGATTTAGCTTATAGTTTCTGAGCATTTCAGTCCATACTCAGCTGACTCCAAGGCAGGGTGGCATGGCACTGGGGCAATACTTCAAGGCAGCGGCCAGAGCAAAATAGGGCAGCCATTCATGGTGGCTGCAAGTGGCGAGAGCAAACCGCGCCAAGAGCAAACCACGCCAAAAAGAGGAAAACACGCCCCCATTCCAAACTTACATTGTATGTCAGCTCCACCCCTGCGCGGGTGCAGAACTCATGCCGCCAATCCCAGAGCTAGACAATGAGTCAATCATAAATGTTAGATTCAGCCGCTTCCATGACTACATGAGGCTTGGGGGGGCCATCTATATACAAACTGTAACACAGCTATTCCTCTTTTACATATCATTCTGAAAGAGTTAAAGACATCAGATTACAATGATACATGCATGTTCATGTTGTTAATAGCATAATTCCCACAGGGAGGAGAACCAGATGGCAGCCCCTTCCTGTGAGTTGGCACCATTGAAGGGGCCACAGGGAGAAGAACAAGACACCAGCCCCTTAAGGACCACCTCCCCCATAAGTGGTTAGTGTTTCATTGACTTTGCAGGCCTAAAGCTGATAGTTTGATTATCTATTTACAATACAAAATATAGCATCTATGGGGGATTTCCTTCTGAAGGTGGTAGCCATTGTTAATTCCCTATTATCTTGTTTTAAAGTCCTGCATGATTTTCATTGTTTTGTTTGGTTTGGTTTTATCCTGCTTTGTCTTGTTTGATTTTATTATATCTGATGGCTTGGGCAGCTATTTCAAAGAGAATAAAATATATTGTGGTAGCCACTTTGGATTTGCTATTATCTTGTTTTGAAGTCCCATATTGCATTCATTGTTTTGTTTTTATTGTTTCTATTCTGTTCTGTTTGATTTTTGCTATGTCTGAAGTTATCTGCAGCTATTTTGAAGACAACAAGAGGCATTATGGTAGACATTTTTAATTTCTTATTATCTTGTTTTGAAATCCTGTATCACTTCACTGTTTTGTTTTGATTTGCTTTATTGTTTTATTTTACTTGGTTTTATTCTCTTTAAAATAAAAGATTATATAATAACACAATTCATAATAGTTAAATCATGGAAGCAGCCTATATATCCACCAACAGATGAATGAGTAAAGCAAATGTGGTATTTATACACAACAGAGTGCTATTTTGCCATAAGGAAGGATAAACTTGAATCATTTGCACCTTAAGACCATAATGTTAAGTGATGTAAATCAAACACAAACTTAAATATCTCAAGATGCTAGGCATGGTGGTACACACTTATAATCCCAGCACTTGGGAGGCTGAGGCAAGAGGATTGCTGTCAGTTTGAGGCCAACCTGGACTATATAGTGAGACCCTGTGTCAAAAACAAAAACAAAAGCAAAAGCAAAAATACCTCATGGTATCTTGAATGTGAGAAATCTAAAATATAAATGAAGAGCAAAATAAAAGATAGATAATAAGAAATAGGGAGCTAGGTCTTTCTTAAGCAGGAAGGGAATCAAGAGATGGAGGGAGGGGGGAGGGAAGTGAGGGGAAGAGGATTAACAATAAATTAAAATGTGTTATGTACATGTGCCACTCCCCACAGGGAATGTAATCATTATGTGCTGCAAACACGTACTAACAAAAAGTAAACAAAAATAATTTTCAAAAAACTTATATCATCTGAATCTCACAAAAACCTGTATAGCGTCATCATCATTTTAAAGATTTTATAGATGAAGAAAGTGAGAAGCAGTAAGGTTACTGGGTTTATCTGAAATTACAGTCAATTAGTGCCAAGTCCAGGACACAGGTACTCTATTAACCCATAACTCTCTCTATCTTGGTTAGTACATGTCAATATGATAAGGCCATTAATAACTGACTTTGTAGTTCCTTGTGGTTAAGAGTTCAGAACAAAATCAACAATGGCCATATCTGTTTCATGACTGTTTTACAGTCTTCCCTTCCAGGAGGCAGCTGGGTCCATGTGAAGTGTTTAAGAAAGTAAAATTACATCAAGAAATCATTTAATGTGTTGAGTTTCTTGAAGTCTGCAGAGTTGTGGGCTCAAATCAATCTGATGATGAATTTTAAAGCATCTCTGTGTATCTTAGAATAGTCACACTCCTTTCTTTCCCCAGCAGAAATTGGCCATTGACATTGAAAAGAGAGTTATGCCTCCTTAGAAGGCTACTTCTAGCCTATCGCCTGGGATAAATCCATAGGAAAAGCTAGTTTCATTATGAAAAATTTGACATTAATTCATTTAACTCTGTTCATGCTTTTTTTAAAAAAAAAAAAACTGGGGGGTTGAACTCAAGGCTTTCACACTGAACTACATCCTCAGCCTCTTGTTTTTTGTTTTTTTTATAAGATCTGATAAGTTGCAAAATTGCCCAGTTTAGGCTCAAATTTGCAATCCTGCCTCATCCTCCCAGAGTATAAGGATTACAGGTGTACACCACTATAGTCAGCTGTGTTCTTGTTTATATTAAAGAGTGAATATTCCTTCTGCATAAGTGGAATAACAGATACAGCTTGCTAAATATAATAGGATTCAAGTCTCTATTCTTCCAATTTCTAGCACTGACTTTGGGCTAGGTACTTAAAATCCCTGTGCCTTTGTTTCCTCATCTACCAAATTAGTTCTAACATTTGTAAGGGTTATACAAATTTCTCGTTGCCTACCCAGTATTTATTCCCCCAGTGTTCTACTTAGGGATCCTTCTCCCCTGTTCTCTATCATTCTGGTCTTTTGGGGCTCCATCACCTCAATCCAAGAATGTAGAACATGAATAACTCAGGACAGACTTCTCAGAGCCCCTGGCCAGGAGGCTTCTTCAGAGCCGAGCATAAGACCCTGTCTAATTAGCATGCATTTGAACACTCAGGAGGAAGCTGATTGCGGCTCTGGAGTACTGCTATTTCCTGATGAAATAGAGATACTGAGAGACTGGCTGGCTGGAGTAGCTCCAGCCGTCTGCCCCCACGGGGACCCTGAGAACAAAGCCAACACACAAAGGAAGGTGGAGCCCAGCCCATCAATGGAGGGAGACAAGGTGCTGATGACACTGTTTAAGTCCAGTCCTGTCTGAAGCCGGGCGTACGCTTGCACTTCCCACTTAATTGTGAATCAGTAGATGTCCTTTGCATTTGCACTCATTTGTTTCAGACCAGTCTAGAAAACCCTAAATGATATTCTGCCCAAATGTAAGAACTAAAAATAAACTCACGCATGGTAAGGTGCTTAGCAAAATATGCATTATATAGTAAATGCTTGATAAAGGTTAGCTTGATTCTCCTTTTCACTGAGAAGTTTAGTTCGGAAAGAAGGGGACTCTATGCTTACATTGTATATCCTGAAAACTTTTCCAGGCACAATAAAGGACAAGTCTTATTGGTAGGTTGAATATCTTGAAGTAGAATCTCAGAGATTCTACTTTTCTATTCCCCAAAACTTCTTGGCACTGATAGTCCCAGATCTTAAAAGCAGTTATTAATTCTTTTGTTTTAAACCTTTAAAGAGAAGTTTCTTAGTGATAGCGCCTGTGTGAATGAGATTTTGATAGTGGCCAACAGAGCCAGCAGAGTCCACAAGGTGCTCTAAAAGTCACAGAGTGATGCAGCCATGCCCTAAAGAGAACACAGGACCGAATGTCCAACCATCTCCCTGCATGGTTTTGCTCTGGTTGCCTTTACTAGGCACCCTCAAGACGTTCCAATCTGAGATTGTAAAAGGCCCTTAATGTTGTGTAATTTTGTTATGGTTTGTGTCTAGATGTCCTCTCAAAGCCTCATGCGGTCATGGGGGCAGGGTTTTCAGAGGTGGCTGAATCTAGAGTTTGTGACTGATTCATGGTCCAATGCCAGGATTAAGGTGTGAGTGCTGCACCCACCCCAGGGTGGGTAGCCTACATACAATATGAGGGACAGAAATAGTCTTGTCTATCTTTTGTTGCTTTTGCTGTCTTCTGCCACCATGAACTGTTGCCTCTCTGCCAAATCACCCTGCCTTGGAGCCAGCCAATTGTGGACTGAAACCTCTACAAACTATGAGCTAAATAAACCTGTCCTCCCTTAACTCGTGAATGTTGAGAAATTTGTCTCAGCAACGAGAAAAGTAACTAAGACAAATTTAAAGAAGAATACTTGGCTAAAATGACCTGGCAAACCTTTGTTAAACAAGCCAATCTTTCTCTTCTGCCTGGAGAAGTCCTCCAAATCTGCCTTTTGCTGTAGAAGTCCAAAGGAAACCAAGGACACAGGGTGGTAGGAGCCAAGAGGTACTGGCAGCAGCCCAAAGGTGCAGTGCCAAGGAAAGGCTGTAGTGAAGAGAGAATCAAAACTTTCTTGCTAGGTGTGTGTGAGGCAGGTACCTTGGCCACCTGTGATTCTTGGCTTATAAAGAAAATGGCTGGAGACAAAAGATGGAGAAGCTGCCTGGACTGAGTACAGAGTAAATGTTTTAAAGTTCTGTCAGAACAAGGACACACATGCCCTCGGGGAAGGACCTGAGTCATATTTCAAAGAAATTAGGTGGAGCTTACTGGAAGCTATCATGTAAACAACTTCAAATGGCCCATTTTAACTCTAGAAGTTTCGATTTCGTTCTCTCTTTCCTTCCTCTTTTTCTTCCTTTCTTTCATTTTTCTTTCTTTTCCTTTTCCTTTTTTTTAATTTGTAACTCCAGTTTTCTCCTTTTTAAGCAAGCATGCCACCCTCCACCAGCTACCAAAGTCTTGTTTTCTTGATATGAGTAGTCTCCACCTCAAAGCCCCATTTTTGTGACTAGGTAGACATTTTCTACTTCTTTTCATTGCTAGCCAGAACTTGTCAGGTAACAGAATGTCAAACATTTGTACCATCTGCTTCGATTAAATGCTCTAAGCCATTGTCAGGTAGGTCAGAGCAAAAAGCACCAGAGAAGGTAGCATTCTACCTTTTTAATTTAAGTGACCTGGGGAAATGGCCCTTTTACAAGAATTTAGACAGAATCAAAAAGGGTATAAACTTTTTACATACAGTTATTTAAGCCTAAGTACCTGACACCTGAAATTATTTTTTAATTTGCTTCCCGTGCTCCAGGATAAATTGCATTTTAGCATTTTCCACTTCATATTCTTTCATTCTTTTCATTTCTATCTCACTGCTTGTATTTAAATAAATATTCTGCATGCCTCCCCCAACTAGTATTAGCCCTAATATGAATTAGGATTTCTAAGAGTCCCTATCTCTATGTAACATGCATAAGATAATTTGTCCAACAGCAAGAAAATGTATGCAAGATAACCAGGCATGAAAGAGAATTATTTATTAGAGATACCATGGGACAAATATTATGAAACTTAATATCAAATTGGGGTATTAGCCTCCTCAAAAATCACAATCCATATAAGACACCCTCTTACTTAAATTCATAAGCAAACCAATCCCACTATTTATAAATATTTATGTTTGCTAAGCAATCTTTTAACTTGTTCTACGATGAAAGTAATGATTTTATTTAAAGTGTAAGCAGAAGTGATTAGCTGATGCCTCAAAATAGCAGCATAACTGAGTGATGTAAAGATTCATTCAATAAATATTTATTGAGCAAATATGATATGCCAGGCACCACGTGGACCAGGAAGGATCGTGTGTGACTGGACCTGATTTAAAGCTTTGGGAAAACTGTTAGTCTAGTACTTCAAGGATGGGAGCCACATGATTATCAGGGGGAGAGGATATTCCAGGTGCAGAGAATAGCAAGTACAAAATCATGGAGGACTCTTCTGGGAAATATGACTAATTCTGTAAGGTTACCTCAAGGGCCGATATAGTAGAAAGTGGTAGAAAATTAAGTTAAAGAAGCAGGTAAATATCATGAGTTTCGAGGTTGAGACACATGCAGTAGGTTTCCATCCTATTAGCCATTTCTCCTTCCTAACTGAACTTTGGGTTTTTTGTTCAGGTGGCAGAGTGCCCAGAGCATAAATTACAACTGGCCCAAGTCATTTGCCTCTTTCTCTTTTGTTCTCTTATAACAGAATGCCAGAGGCAGGGATATATATATAGTAAAGAAATGTATTTCTCACACTTCTAGAGGCTAGAAATTTCAAGATAAAGGGGCTAGCAGTTGGCATGGAAGGGCCTTCTTACCTCATCCTTCTGTGGCAGAAGTCTGAGGGGCAGGATAAGACAAGAAAGAGGCAACAGGCCCAAACCTGACCTTTTATAAAAATTCACTCCCAGGGTAACAGCATTAATCCATTCATGCAGGTAATGTCCTCGTGACCCAAAAAGCCTCCTGTTAGGCCTCACCTCCCAACACCACAACACTGAAGATCAAGTTTCTAGCACGTGAACTTTGGGAGACATATTCAATCCATAGTGCCAGTCGCTGTAATCCCCTTTACCTTTGATGATAATGCTTGGTCTAGGGATTTATATGGCTTTCAGTCTGACTAAAGAAGTCTAATATAGCTGATGGAAGACATCGAAGAAGAATTTCATTCCTGATTTTGAAAAAAAATCTGTAACAGGAAAAGTTCCTGTTTTTCTCTTTCCCTCCTTCTGTGACTTGGATTCTGTCATATGAAGATGGGATACCTACATTTGTAATAGTCATACTATGACCATAGTGAGAAGCCTGAAGACAAATGATAAAGGAAAGAAAATGATGGGGTCTCCAACAACATCACAGAGTTGCCAAGTCAGTAGTACGATTGCTTCTACCTTAGAACATTTAGCTAAGAAAACAATAAATGACTACCTGGCAAGCACAAGGTTGTGAGTTCGACCCCTGGTACAAAAAAGAAAAGAAAAGAAAAGAAAAGAAAAGAAAAGAAAAGAAAAGAAAAGAAAAGAAAAGAAAAGAAAGAAAAGAAAAAAAGAAAAGAAAAGAAAAGAAAAGAAAAGAAAAAATGTTCTCATGGTTAAAGTTATTACTAGTTGTGTTGCAGTTAAATTTATTCTAACTGCTGTCTTGCCAAGGATGACATTTGTACACATGGCTAAGGGGTTTGGGCCTTATCATGAAGAAGACTAGGAGCTACTTACTGGAAGATTTAAGTAGGGAAACGAGTTGTAAAATTTGTGCCTAAAAATCGTTACCTGGTTGCTGTGTGCAGAATGGAATGGCCACAGGAAGTGAAGGCAGAGAAACGAGTTATGAAGTTATTGAAAACTGCTCAAGAGACTAGGTTGAACCTAAGCAATCATAATTGGAGAGCAAGGAATAAGTCTGAGGGCTATTACTGAGTCAAAATAACATCATTTAGTGATTATATGGGTGTGAGAGCGGGGGAAGATAAGACACTCAAAGGTGGCTCCAGATTTCTAGCTCAGTTGACACATTTGGCACAAATTCTGGCTTTGCCACAAGCCAATCAAGTGATTCTACACTAGCATCCTCATTTCATGAGGCATGATTAAAAATAAGGTGGCAGTTAGATCTCATGTCTCCTGACAAACTTCACCTTCCAGGAGCGCTGCTATTGCTGAGAGGACTAAAAGGAACCAAGATAACCACTCTGGGCAAGGAACAAAACCCTGTTCCTTTATTGAGGCCTTGGATTTATTTGCGCAGAGCTGGGTAATGGGTAACTTTGATTATTGGTCTGTCTTTTCAGCTTAAATTGACAACAGTTTAAAGGCTCAAAAGTGCATGAGTAGTGATCATGTAGGTAAATTAAAACCAGCGAAGCATCATTTTTCACATATTGTCAAGAATTATTCTTTACCAAAGTTCTTACACTTCTCCACATCCTGCTGGGTTCACTGCTGAGCATGGAAGTCATTATCACCCAAATCTGCCAGCTGCAAAGGGGAACAATTTACATTCACACAGATCCTGTTCTAGTACCGGGGATTTAACACAAGCCCTTGGCACAAAGCTGCATCTCAATCCCTTTTTATTTTTTTATTTTGAGACAGGTCTCTCTAAGTTGCTAAATTGCCCAGAATGGGCTCGAACTTGCAATATTCCTGCCTCAGCTTCCTATAGTGCTGAGATTGCAAGCTTGCATCACCAAGCCCAGCTCAAGCCTGCTCCTTTTTCCTGAGAGTAAGAAACAGATCAGATGAAAGTGATGTTCCATATCCCTGCGGGGAATGATGCAAACCAGACACAAAGCAGGGAGACTGTTACCTAGATACATGCCTGTTAGGTAGCAGAGGTCACAGAACCAGGGAAAGGGTTACACAAATGACTAATTGGTTTTGGTTTTGTCTTATGGAAGGATTGCCTGAGGTTCACCAAGCCTTACCACAGTCCAGACACTTAATCTCTCCCATTCTTACACCACATTTTTATTAGTTTTTCACATGATCTCACTTTATAGCGGAGAAGCTGAGGAACACAAAGGCCCAGATCTGACCCGCTATTCTGGACAACTCTGGAGGGTCAGCCCTGTCTCTATCTTCCACACCCCCAACCCCGACTTGCTAAAGCCTCTGTTGCAACTACATCATAATTCAACATTTCCCTTCATCAACTATGCATGTTTCACTCACATGCTTAGAGGTGTTGTTTCTGCTAGTGCTCCCCAATAAAATTTCTTTCATGTGTCAAATAAAAAATAAAAACAGAGCTAGATAGTAAAGTAGTAAAAACAAATTTTACTTAGGAACTATTGGCATAGGGGAAAAAGAGCTAGGTTCAATTCTGGAAACAAGGATAAATGAGATGTCACATCCAATGGGCAGGTTGTGAGTTCCATAGATGAAAATGACTAATATGAAAAATCAGGAGTCAGTGATATGATTTTTGATGAATACAGACCAGGGTGATTAGATGCCATGTGGGAGGGAGCGAGGGAATGAGAGAGGAATTTGATCAGATATTGAGAGTGCTAGATTCTCTCTGTAGGATTCTTGCTAAATCAACATGAAATACGTCAAACAAGGAAAGACTTTGAAGGCCATAGTCCAAGCCTTTGAGAAGAGGGCTTAGAAAAAAACTGCCTAAATTTTGAAAAAGAGAAACAATCTGCAAATTTCTGGCTGTCTCTTGGGGGACCTGACCTATGATACCAACATAGATTCATCAGTCTACTCTACTATGTACATAAATGCACAAATTTCTTACTGTCATCATTTTATTATGTTTAAAAAGATACTTTAAGGTTATCAGAAGCAAAATTCAATCTCTCTGAGATCCAGGATACAGAACTGGAAAATAACAACTTGGCAAAAGAAAAAAGAGAAGTAGATTGTTGGGAATTAGGAAGGAGCTGATGGGAAAAATTAGAAGCTAAGAGATATTGGAAAGATAGTCCACAAGAGAAAAGAATGAAACAACCCAGACTCTCTCTCCGGGTCATGGCTCATGAGGCGGGGAGACCCGCAGTGACTGGGGAAAAGGCAGCCACAAGAGACTGCGGCAGTCTGGCACTGGGCCAGAAAGCGATCCCTGAGAAGTCTAAACTCAGGCCAGGAAGAGCACACATCCTACTCCCTGAGATGAGAAGTCAGGGCCTGCTTGAGTTTTGATCAGAAATACCCAGGGTCTGAAAGTGCCCGATGGCATTAAGTACCTGAACCCTTGTTGTGCCAACATCCAGCACAGATCAGAGGTCTGATAGCCTTGTCTATCTGCTGTGCAAGGACATGTCTCTGAATGTACAGGGCCACAGCCCAGAGTGAACAGAGCGGGCGCACTTACCTGTATGAGGTGCACCTCACTAACCCAAAGTCCTTAAATCTAGGCAGGGAAAACCATGACTTGCTAGCTTCAAAACCAGATCCTTCACTCAAAAATGCAGAGAAAAAAAAAGTTTTTTTCTAGTTTTGTATTCCTTTGTTTTTTCTTACCCCTTTTTTCTCTTTTGCCTTTTATTTTTTCCTATTTTTTATTCTTCATATTCTTTTTTCTCTCTTTTTTCTTCTAGCTTCTATTTCTCTTTTTTTTTTTCCTGTTACCTTTATCAAATTCTATAAATATCCTTCTACTTCTTACAGGACCCTTTGTTTCATTTTTCTGTCTTCCTTCTAATCCCCTATTGTGTAATTTTTCAAACTTTTTGAATTTTCTCATTCCCAACCCCCTATATTTTTAATAGTACAGCTATTAAACTTTATTAATCTTAAACAGTTAACTCTGTGTTACTGCTGTTCAATTCTTTCCTATCGTTAGTGGAGCTATAGTTGTTGCATTTAGTAGATACCTGCAATATGTCAATATTTCCTTTGTCTTTGTGTTTACACTAGAATTAAAGATTTTTTTCCTAAGGTTAAAGGTTCTTATGGTATGTCAATATTCAGTTTTTCTTGGACGATGTTACCATTGCTGATTTACTTGTTATTGCCAGGGTCGTATACTTGTTGCTATGAATAGGTTTTCTCTGTATGCAAATAACCAGATTACTTTGGTGACCTTAACAATACTTCAGTCTATTCCCAGAGAACTGGGTACTGGGCCAATTACACTACATCCTCTTCTCTCAAACTAACAGAGGATGCCGAGTGTGGTGACGCACACCTGTAATCTCAGCATTTGAGAGGCAGAGGCAGGAGGATTGCCACTAGTTCAAGGCCAGCCTGGGCTACACAGTGAGGCCCTGTCTCAAAAAAAAAAAAAAAATCAAATTAACTAGCAGTTGGGATCTTGGGATTATCGTTAGTCATGCCCTGAGTGCATCAGTGAAAAGCAGGCTACCTAAAGAGACCTCCATACTAGCAACAAAATTTTTCTACTACAAGCAACCACAAACCTTAGCATAAAACAAAAGGCCCAAAGAATAGAAACATGAGAAGACTAGGTAACACAATGCTTCCTGAATCTCCCAACTCCTCTAAAGCTGATCCATGGGGGCCAGGGGGTGGGTCAGAAACCACACAGCCAAATTATTTGAAAGGATAACAGAAGCAAAAAAAAAAAAATCAATAAGGTGCTCATTGCACTCACTCACAGCAATGTAACTAATCAGATAATGGATGTAATGAGAAAAAAGACCAGGGAATTTACAGAAGACACTAATAAAAAGCTAGGTGAGCTAAACAAAATAACAAAATATTAATGACCAGTTTAGCAAAGAATAGAGTCTATGAGAAGGTTCCAAACAGAAATCCAAAAGGTTAAAAATTACATTAAAAGTATGGGCAGCAGAAGGGGCTAGTGTAGAGACACAGTACCAGAATTAGAAGATAGGGATGCTGAGTCAGGAGTGGTGACACACATCTGCAATCCCAGCATTCAGAAGGTTGAGGCAGGAGGCTTACTGCAAGTTTGAGGTCATCCTGAGCTACATAGTGAGTTCAAGGACAGCTTGAACAACATACTGAGACCCTATCTCCAAAAACAAAACAAAATTTTTAAGAAGCCAAGCATGGTGGCCCTTGTCTATAATCTCAGCCCTCAGGAAGCTACGACTGGAGGGTTGCCCCAAGATTGAGGCTAACCTGAGCTACATAGTAAGTTCAAGGCTAGCTTGACAGTCTGAACTTCATATCAAGACTGTGTTTCAAAAAAACAAAACAAACAAACAAACAAAAAACAGAGAGGGATGCTTTCAAAGACCAATTACTCAGAGATACCTTAAAGATAACAAGAGAACATGAAAAATGGATCCAACAGTGGCTAGATCACTCAAAGAAGACTAATCTAAGATTAACTGGAATAAGTGGAAAATCAGAAGATAGCACAAAGGGCATAAAAAACTGTTTACAGAAATAATAGCAGGGAAAAAATAGCAGAAAACTTTCCAAATATAGGAAAGAATTAAGCATACAGATAAGTGAGGTATATACAACCCTAATAACCATGATCAAAAGAGAACCTCTCTGTGTCACATCATAGTCAAAATCATAGAAGTCAAACAGAGAAAGAACCTTAGAAACTGTTAGAGCGAAGCAACGAATCACTTATAAAGGTAAACCCACTAGAATTTTTAAATTTTTCCTCAATTTTTAAAATTTATTTATTTATTTTTATGCATATGTGGTTGCAGTACATAATGTTTATGTGACATGTGTGGAGTTGGTGCAAGTGCATAACACATTTTAATTCCTTTTTTCAACCCCTCTCCCTTCCTCCCCCACTCCATCAGTGATCACTTTTCCACCTGAGAAATATCTACTTCCCTGCTTTCTATCATCTTTTATTTTGCTTTTTGTTGGTAATTTGGGTTTCTCAAATAAGAGAAACCATGTGATATTTAAGCTTGTGTGTCTGATCTATTTCACTTAACATTATGATCTCAAAGTTTATTCATTTTCCTACAAATGACTCTTTCTTTATTGTACAGTAGTACTCCATCATGTAAACTGTCACATTTTCTTTACCCGTTCATCTGCTGATAAACATACAGACTGCTTCCAAGATTTAGCTGCTGTGAACTGTGCTGCTATAAACATGGATATGCATATATACTATAATACGATGTCTTTAACTCTTTTGGGAAGATATCAAGAAAGAAAACTAAAACTAGATATTTCATTCCATCCAGCTATTCCCTTCTAAGTATCTTCCCAAATGAGTTAAAGATACCATATTACAGAGCTATATGCATACCCATATTTATACTAGCACAGTGCACAGTAGCTAAATCTTGAAAACAGCTTATATGTTTACAAACAGCTGAATGGATAAAGAAAATGTGATAGCTTACATAATGGAATACTACTGTGCTATAAAGAAGGATAAAATTGAGTCATTTGTGGCGAAATGGATACATTTTGAGACCATAATTTTAAGTGAAATGTATCAAACACACAAACTTAAGTATTGAAAGGTTTCTTTTATATGGGAAACCCAAAATATAAATAAAGATCAAAATAAAAGGTAGAATAGGAAATAGCCAGATAAATCTTTTCTATTTGGGAAGGGAATGAAAAAAAGAATTATGATGTGCTATGTACATGTACTAACTCCTTATGAGAACTGGATCATTATGTACTACAAACATGTACTGATAAAAAAAAAAGCTGGCAAAGAAAAAATTTTAATTTAAAAAACAAAGAAATGAAAAATAAAAGAAATTATGAAATATTTATGATTGTGTGTCTGATTCACATCACTTAACATTATTGTCTCAAAGTCCCAGCTATTACTCAGACAGAGAATTAATATAGAGAATATATAAGAACTAAAAAAATTAGAGCCCTCCCCAAAGTGAAAGACTCAGTCAAAAAATGGGCAACTGTAACTAACAGACCCTTCTTAGAAGAAGTACAAATGGCCAATAAATACATGAAGAAATGTTCGACATCTCTGGTTGTGAGAGAAATGCAAATTAAAGCAACACTGAAATTCCATCTTACTTCAGAAAGAAAAGCTATCAGTTTTATTTTTACATGTGTGTATTTGCTATTCCCATGTCATTTGCTGAAAGGACTATCCCCACTGAATGATACTGTACCTTAGCTGAAAATCAGTTGCCCAGAAAACTATGGGTTTATTTCTGTACTTTTAATTCTACTTCATTTTTCTACATACAAGACTTTATAGCAATATAATGCTGTCTTGATAACTGGGGGGGGGTTGTCTTATTTTTTTGTGGGACTGGGGATCGACCTCACACTTGCCAGGCAGGCACTTAGGCCACTGAGCTAAATCCCCAGCCTTTGTCTTTTTGAGGCAGGATCTCACTATGCTATTCAGGCTAGCCTTGAGTTCACATTGTAGCCCAGGCTGGTCTCGAACTTCTAACGATCCTCCTGTCTCAGCCTCCCGAGTGCTGGGATTACAGGTGTGAGCCACCACGCCTGGCTAATAACTGGCTTTTTGTAATAACTTTAAAATAGGACATGTTGTATAGAAATCTCTAATCACCATTTACGTTTCATTAATGCTCAATTGGCATACATTTTAAAACTAGCCTAGAAGTCAGCGCCGTTAGTGGACTGCTGGCGAGGAGAATAAGAAGCCAAGAGGAAGCCAAGTCATCCCTGTGAGTCCATGCTATGTGCAGGCCACTGGGGGGAGATGCCAGCCCCTTCTGGCATGCGGGCAGGAGACAAGAAGAGCCATCCCACCCCCACCCCACCCTGTAAGTGACCAGCTGATCCACAGAAACACAGGCTTAGGTGATAGTTATTGAAGTAAAATACAACCTAACGCTGTAGTGTTTAGTGTTTTACTGACTTTGCAGGCCGAAAGCCAGTAACCTGATCATCTGTTCAGAGGATAACAATATGCAAATGTAGCATCTACGGGGGATCTCCTGAAGGTAGCAGCCATTGTTAACTCCCTAGTATCTTGTTTTGAAGTCCTATATTGTTTTCATTGTTTTATTTGGTTGGGTTTTATTCTGTTTTATCTTGTTTGATTTTATTATATCCAATGGCATGGGCACTTATTTGAAAGATAACAAGATATATTATGGTAACCATTTTGGATTTACTATTATCTCATTTCAAAGTCCTTCATTGCGTTCATTGTTTTGTTTTTATTAATTCTATTCTGTTCTGTTTTGTTTGATTTTTACTATGTGTGAAGTTATGGTCAGCTATTTTGAAGACAAGAGACATTATGGTAAACATTGTTGATTTCTTATTACCTTGTTTTGAAGTCCTGTATCACTTACACTGTTTTGTTTTGATTGGCTTTATTCTGTTTTATTTTATTTCGTTTTATTCTCTTTAAAATAAAAAGTACAAAAAATAAAAAATAAAACTAGCCTATATTTAGAGTCATTGTCATAAATGTAATTATATATTGTGAAGAGTATTACACACATATTTACACTGAACAATGAACACATATTTACACTGAACAATAAATGTGCCATGATCCTCTCCAATTAAAAAAATTAAATGCTTTGAATAAAATAAGTTTAATTTAATAATTAAAGAAACACAAGCCACTGTTTAGATAAAGATTTAATAGGACATAAAAAGAATGAATCATAAAAGAAACAGTTTAATAAATTGGACTTATCAAAATTCAAAAGTCTGCTCTTTGAATGCCACTAAAAGACAAGCCACAGATTATGTCAGAATATCTACCAAAAACATATGTAATAAAAGATTTGTATACAGAACATGTAAAGCATTCTCACAACGCGAACAGCTCACCTTTTAAAGTATACAAAAGATCCCTTCATCAAATATATCAAAGATGCTCAACATCATTAATTATTGGGGACATACAAATTAAAACTACAATGAAATATTATTACACACTCATTAGGATGGCAAAGCAACAAACAAACCCCTAGTAATACCAAGCACTGAAAGAATGTGTGTAAGTGGAATTCTCAGCCATTGCTGATAGGAATACAAAATAGGTTAACAACATTGGATAGTAGTTCGGCAGATTTTTTATAAAGTTACCATATGACTCTAACCACAGAGTTACCATATGACACTGAAATCCTACTCCTCGCTATCCAACCTGTGCTCATAGTAAAGACCTGTGCACAAAAGTTTCAAGCAGCTTATTCTTTATTGCCCAAACCTGGAAACAATCAAAATGTCCAAGCGATGAACAGAGAAATGATTGAGGTGCTACCACACAGTGAAATACTACTTACCAATTAAAAGGATAAACTAATAAAACACACAACAAATAGTATAAATAAAAATAATTATACTTAGTGAAGAAAGTCAGACACAAAAGGCTCTATACTGTACAACTACTTATATGACTTTCTAGAAAACTATAGGAACACACATCAGTGTGAGAGTCTGGAGGGTGCTTGATTTCAAAAGTGCAAGAAGGAATTTTGGAAGGAATGATGAAAATATACCGTATCTTGATGATGGTGGTTATTATACTATTGTGTAAATTTCTCAATACTCATAAAACAGTATACCTAAAAATAGTGAATTTTACTCTATTAAATTATACCTCAGTAACCCACCTTTTAAAAAAAAAAAACCTCAATGAATTGTCCCTATTCATTTTTTGATTGTTTTTGTAAATGATTAGTGAAAACATTATGTGTGACTCTGATTTGTTTATGGCTATGAAGGAATGATCTAGAGCAGGCAGTGGCTTTATGATCAAAGGGGTTTGTGGACAGGTGGCATCTAGAGCTTGTGTTTGGGCTGAAGAGATAGAGTTTTGAGAGGACAGGCCCAAATTACTGGAGATTGAAAGGAATTGATTGATGAAGAATTAATCAGAATCATGGTAGCAAACCACAGAGACCCAATTCAAACAATCTTAAGCAGAAGGGAAGGTTTCGGCTCATATAATTGAAAACCCAAGGTTTTAAAAACAAGTGTCAGTATTCTAGCTCTGCATTTCATGGCATCATTGGTTTCTTCTTAGCCTTGTTCTCAGATGGGCTCACTTCACATAAGACGGCCAGGCTGGTACTGGTCTTCTAGCTGGCATCCTAAAGAAAACTTCTCTGTCCTCCAGGATTCATATTCACCCTGGAAACAGACTCCGACTTTGTTTGGGACATGGGTCCCGCTGTACCAGAAAAAGCAAAGCCACATTATTGGCAGCCCAAAGCATGTAGAGAGAAGAAATGGGAATGGGAAAGGGGGAGGCCATAGCTATATGTTACAGACCCACATATTTGGGAGAGGATAGAATTCAAAGGACAAATAAAAAAATTATCCTGCTAGAGGATTCTTCTTATGATAGCTAATTTTCTTGTCAACTATCTGGGCCAAAAGGCACCAGATAGCTGGCGAAACATTGTTTCTGCGTGCATGCATCTGGGGTGTTTCTGGAAGACATTGGCATTGATAGTAAGACTGAGTAAAGAGCTTTCCTTAGTACCGTGGGGAGGGGGAGAGGTTCCAATTCACTGAGGGCTCAAACAGAACAAAAAGGCAGAGGAAAGGTAAATATTCTCTCTCTTCTTGGGCTGGGGTATCCATCTATCTTCTGCTGTTGGACACCACGCTCCTGATTCTGGGGCTTTGAACTCCAAGACTTATACCAGCGGCTGCCCTGGTTTTCAGGCCTCCAGGCTGAACTGAATCACACCTGGGGTTCCAGCTTGCTGCCAGCAGATGGTGAGACTTAAGCTTCCGTAATAAGCACATAAGTCAATTCACATTATATATGCATATGTATTTATTTTTATATATCCTACTGGTTATGTTTCTCCGGAGAACCCTAACTCACCTTCCTTTGAGACAGATGGGAATGAGGTAGGGATCGGTGAAATGAGGAAGGAGAGAGAAGAATATGGTCAGAAAAATGAGGCCATTCACAGCTGCCAGTTCCTATTTTCTCTATCAAGTAAGAAGTGAGGTCTTTTGCTGGGAATAAGTGGTAGGGAGCTTGTAAAGAGTGGTGCAGTGTTTAGAAGAGAAAATTTGGGGAGTGAAAATACAGAGATAAATAAAAGGACTGAGAAATGGTACTGAAATTGGAGATAAAAACTATCACTCAAGGTTCAGTTTATGTTCTCCACGAAATTGGACCTCACCGGAAGGAGTCTTGCACTCCTGCGCGCTCCGGGTCCTTTGAGGTCACTGGACACTGAATCCAGGAACTAATTTCCTGAGATTTGAGTTTCAAAACGTAAGTTGCAAAAGTTAGGTTAGACAAGGGTTTATTCTAAAAAGTATCAGATTCTATTTCATTTCTGAATTTAGGTAGCAAAAAATTTGATGAGTTTCATCATTGAGGATAATACAGGGTGTGTGTGTGTGTGTGTGTGTGTGTGTGTGTGTGTGTGCCTCTTAATTTACTCCATCATATGCTTTTAAAGGCAGACCTCCTGTCCAACTACCCTTCATGTTTCCACAGATCCTAATGTATTCTTTGCCATGTACCAAGTGCATTTGCTAAATGAATAAATAAAACTTCCAATCTCCTCTTTCCTCACTTTCCTTAGTTCCTACAAAACTTTACTTTTCCATTAACATAATTTAAGGTAAAATCAAAAGAGTAACTTTAAAGCACTGCCCTTGTAATTGGAACAGCTTCCAACTGCAATTATAATCACTGGCTTTTCTTTTTCTGTCCCTCCTGTGAGAGAAAACGTGGATCAATTTCACGAGATGAATTCTGCCACTTGTATACACTATCCTGGCTTCTAGTCAAATGGACATCGCGTGAGCATGTAAAAACGGCTTTGTTCCCCACACAAATGAATTCATTTAAGCAGCACACGGTTTCAATTTCTTCCTACCTTTTGGGAGAGTAGAGCATTAGGGAAAGTAAAGGTATCATTATTCTGTGCAAACTGCTGAATAAGGGATACCTGAGTCGTAAACAACTGGTGCACGGCCTTAGGACATCTGAGATAAGGGAGCCCATTGTTTATTGCAGCTGAAACCTGTTGTCAATACAAGGATTACACATGCCTTGCTTAAAAAGGAACAATAATAACATGTAACCTTGAGCATACACTTAGGACTGTATTGTTTGTTCTTCATTTGTAACTGTATGCTTAGACAAAACTGAACTCTCCTTAATTAAAAAAAAAAATTGAAGCTTTCTTTTTCGGGGGCGGGGGTACCAGGGATCGAACTCATGACTCCGCGCTTGCCAGGCAAGCACTTGTGCCGCTGAGCTAAATCTGGGGACCAAAGATTTTTATCATGGCTGAAAAGTCTTTGTTTCTTCATGTTTATGTGTAAATTAGGCTGACATTAGCAGAGTTTGTACTTAATAAATATTCATTGAAGGAGTGGGTGAATAAAGAAACAGACTCCACTGGTAGGGATTAATAAAAACATTTTCCTAGGAAGAGATAGACAAACAATGTCTCTAGACTCTCTTTTATAAGCACCCTAGAATTATGCTAATATGCTTAGGAATTTAGAAAAAGAGAAAACACACACTCTGAAAATGGACTGAGGACAGAGTTTAACCCAAGCCCAAAGTGAGTGCACCCATATTTCATTACAAAACAGTCATAAATATTACTTGTCTAACTAGGAGCCCGCAAGGAGGCAGGACCATTGGATTTATCAATAATGGTTTTTGACCATTATTATCAATATGGTTTTCGACATTTGTCATGTCATTCTCCTGAGCCTGGTCCCCATTCAAAAAATAAATATACTTTATATATTCTTTATGAGAATTAAATACTTGCTAAGTTTGGATCTTAAATGTCCCCCATGTATTAAAGATTAAATGTATTAAAAATTTGTTAAATGTATTAAAGATTTGTTCCCAGACTGGCACTATTGCAAGTGGTAGAAACTCTAGGAGGTAGAGCCTAGTAGGAGGTCTAGTCACTGGAGACACTCTCAGAGGGGATAGTGGGATCCCAGTCTCTTTCTCTCTCCCTCTTTCATTCCTAACCACAAGGTGAATGACTTTGCATTCTTTACCACATGCTCTTGCTATGATGTTCCACCACAGCCCCAAGCAATAGGGCCAACCAGTCATGGATTGGACCTCCAATACTGAGTCCAAGTAAACCTTTATGAGTTGCTTGTCTTAAGTATGTTGTTACAGAAAGCTGACTAACACAGCAAATTGATGCTGAGAAATGGGATTATTATTGTGACTAAACCTGATGTTGTGGAAGAGCCTTTGAAACTGGTTTGCAGGAGGAGTTTGAGAAAATTTCAAGGAGCAAGTTAGAGAAAGCCTAGCATTACTGTAAATGGAGCTTAAACAATAAATCTAGGTTGGGAATTTAGCTCAGTGGCATAAGCACCTGCCTAGCAAGTGCAAGGTCGTGAGTTCAATCCCCGGTGCCACAAAAAAAAAAAAAAGGTTTCTTGTGTAGAAAACCTCTTACATTCTAACTAGAGTATCTTCATGTTAATACAGCTGGCAAGTGACCAAAGGGGGGGAAAAAAACAATAAATCTAGTGAGAGTTTAAAAGGCCAAAATGCTTATAGAAATGAGGACAGTAAAGGTCAGGCTGATGAGGTTTCAGATGGAAATGAAGATTTTATTGGGAGTAAACTAAAGGCTGCTTTGTTACATAGTGGCAAAGAATGGACGCATTATGTCCATGCCCTGAAACTCTGTGGGGGCTGAGTTTATAAGTGGCATCCTGGTTTATCTGATAGAGGAAATTTCAAGGTGGGATGGCATTTAGGCAGCAGTCTGGGTACTACTGGTTGCTATTAGCCAATCCACAGTGAGAATTTTCAGCAAAGAGGAGCAGAGTGGAAAAACTTGGGATGTAAAGTTCTGATCAAGAAGGTTGCATTTGCAGTTGCTCTTACTGTTAAAAAGAAGGCAAGTAGCCTGATGCAAAGCAACATACCTGTAATCCCAGCGACTTGGGAGGGTGAGGCAGAAGAATCACAGGTTTGAGGCCAGCCTTGGCAACTTAATGAGACCCTGTCTCAAAACAAAATTTATAAAAGGGATGGAGGTATATAGGGGGTTGTACCTCAGTGGTAGAGCACAATTAGATTCAATCATTATGAGGTTTGGGGAGCCCCCACAATGCTTTGCATTGGGACAATAGAAAAGATGCCCTAAGGACCTCGTAGAAATTCCCAGACCACATTCATAAGGACTTTCCTTTGAGAAGAAATGGTCCCACTTTCTTAGGGCCATCTAGGGCACCACTGACTGAAGTCACTCAGAGGCTGCTACAGCTATCGTTCATGTGGTTTCTAGTGCAGCTCAAATGGCCCACAGACCTTGGTGGCACCCATGCTAGTTTTGCCAGCATGTACAGTGCAGAACTTATGGAGTCATGCAGATTTCCATCAGCATTTCAAAGGAAAGCCTGGAAGCAAGTGCGGTGGAATCCTGTAATACCAGCACATTGGGAAGCTGAGGCAGGATTGCAAATTCGAGCCCAGTCTGGTCAACTTAGTGCCATAGCAAAATCTTGAAAAAAAGAGAGAGAGAGAAGGGAAAGAAAGAAAACAAGCCTCAAGGGCCAGGTAGAGTGTGTGGCAGAACTGGCATCCCTGAAAGCAGCTCTTGACAGTACAGTGTATGGTGTTTGAGAGAGAAGCTGAAGCTGCGACAGAGACCCCAGAAAGCTGAAGATGCCAGGAATGTGGAATCCCTGCTAAGGAAGCTGCAGGCAATGTGGAAAACCTGTCCAAGAAAAATGCCACGTGGACTGTAGCCAAGAGAGATGTAAGGGTGGGACTTCCGGAATTGGCCTGTACTCCACCACAGTGTGACCCAGAGGGAGGCCTGATGATTTAGAATTTCATGTGTTCCCTGTCAGGTTTTGGTCTTGTTTTGCTCTGATCCCTCCTTTCCTTTTCCCTATTCTTTCCTTTTAGAATGTTTCCTTTTAGAATGTTTATCCTACGCCACTATATGTAGGAAGTACATAACTTTCTTTTCTGTTTTTACTTACCTGTTTTTTGTGTTTTGTTTTTTTGATACCAGGGATTGAATTCATGACCTTGTGCTTGCCAGGCAGACATTTGTGCCAGTGAGCTAAATCCTTGGCCCTTTCTTTTCTGTTTTTACCGGGCTCACAATTGAGCTTTCCTTGAATCTAAGAAGAGACTTTGGACTTGTACTTTTGAGCAATGCTGGAACTGTTAAGACTTTGGAAACTCTTGGAGATGAACTTAAATGCATTTTGCATCATGAGATGGACAAGAACCTTTATGATCTGGGGCCAAGCACTATAGTTTGGATTTGAAATGTTTTCCAAATGCCCATATTGTTAAAAGCTTGTTGCTCAGTCTGGTGCTATTGGTAGGTGGTACAACTTTACAAGATGGGGCCTAGTGGGACATCTTCTACTCAAAGCGGGTGTGCCCTCAAAGGAGACCCTGAGGTCCCAGCCTCTTCTTTCTCTCTTTTTTTTTGAGGGGGAAAGACTTGTTCTCAGACACAAAGTGAATGACTTTGTTCCCCTAGGCATTTGGGTCATGCTGTGCCACCACAGGTTCGAAGTAATGGGGCCAATCAGTGATAGAGTTAAATCTTCAAAACTATTAGCCAAAATAAACCTTTTTTCTTCATAAGTTAATTGTCCCAGGTACTTTATTATAGTAAAAAAGAGCCAACTAACATAACAACATATAAACACTGGTAGGGGTGAGCCTAACATACTTATACACTCAGCACATATTTTTGTGTTAGGCATTAGGTAGGGATGCAAAAAGGAAAAAGACCAGATCATCACCCTTGAAGAGGTCATAGTTGAATGTGAAAGTCTACAAATAAATGAGTACTGAGATAATTATGGATGGTGTAGTAGGGGAGGAAGAGGAAGAATGTTAGACTCAGATTGGGGCACTTCAAATTGGGGAACCCCAGATTGGGGAGGCAGTACTGAAGCTGAGATTTAAAGATGAGAAGTTTGACAAAAATAGGAAGATCATTTCAAACCAAATGGTAACATGTGGAAAGGTACAGTGGTATGAAGCAGCTGACTATTTAGGAAACCACAGATCAGTACGGAGAGGGCAAATGTTGTGTGTGGGAGAGAGGGAGGAGATGGTGTGGGAGAAGCAGACAGGCCACAGTGTGAAGAACCTTGGGTGCTATGCTTAAAGAAAGTGAACTTCACCACCAAAGGCATGAGAAAACCACTGAAGAGTTTTAGGGGGGCATAGTAATGTAAACATAAAATTAACTTTATTCTTTTTTTTTGCAGCACTGGGGATCGAACTCATGACCTTGTGCTTGCCAGGCAGGCGCTTACAACACTGAGCTAGATAAGCTGGGTGCAGGGTGGGGAAAAGATTGTAAGGGGTGCGGCTAGAAATAGGAAGTCCGAAAAAAAAGAGAGAGAGACTCAAAGTAACTTTTTTTTTTTCAGTTCTTGGCTCAGACTCTGAGCTTCCCATATGCTAGGAAAGCACTCTGCCACTGAGCCACTTCCCCAGCTTTCAAACTTTCCTTTTAAGTTTTTAAGGCATCAATGTTTTCATTTTTTTCTCGGTTTCAGGAAAATCTACTCCAGAATCACACTTAAGTCATCAACTTATGCAAGATACTGATGTTGAAGTCACAGAAAAGGCTCAGGTCATCCGGGGACTGTGTGCAGAGTGGGAGGGTGGAGGTGACTACAGAGGCTGGTGGAAGGATGTGACGCAGTCCTCTTGCTCCAGCCATTTAGAAAGATTCCTTTGCCATTTGCTCTTCACTTTCCTATCCTCCCTCTGGAATGGGAACATCCTCTCCACTTAGCTAGCTGTTAGGCCATTGTTATGGTTTGTGTCTAGGTGGCCCCCCAAGCCTCACGCAGTCATGGAGGAGGCTGAGTCTAGCATTTGTGATTGGTTCGTTGTTTAGCGCTGGGATTGGCAGTGTGAGTGCTGCACCCGCTTGTATCCTCTATGAGCAGCTGCCCCTCAGCCTCGCCACCCTGCCTTGGAGCCAGCTAAGTATGGACTAAAACCTCCAAAAAACTACAAGCTAAATAAACCTTTCCTTGTTTCACTTTGAACATTAGGTATTTTGTCTTAACAACCAGAGAAAAGTAACTAAGACAGCCATCATCGTTCTGTCACTACCTTCCTTACTCGAACCATAAAGACTTGCAGTTGGGTGTAGGGTTAGGAAAGTAACAGCCATGATTTTAATGGCTTTATTGAACTATAACTCACATATTATATAATTCACCCATTTAAAGTGCACAATTCAACATTCTTCACTATTGTCATGAGGTTATTCAACAATGACTACAGTCTAATTTTAGAAGTTTTGTCTTTCAAAAAGAAGTGATATTCAATATCCATTAGCAGCCACTCCCATTCCACAGCAATGATTTTTTAAAGTATTACTGTTACTAACTCTTTTTAAATGTAAGTAAACCAACTTCACGTTTCTGAGGAATGCTTGTGGGCAGTAAGCATTCCTTGAATGGAAGTGATAAGGTACTCTGATAGAGCAATGACAATGTTTTCCTTTTAATTCTTTATTTGAAGATAATCCGAAGCATACAGAAACATTGCAACACTACTGCAAAGAACTCCTTTATGCCCTCCACCCAGGTTCCTCAACTGTTAATAGTTTTCTCTTTTTTATTTGTTTAGACTCTTATTTTAGTAGATATATATATATATATTTTTTTTTACATATATATATTTTTTTAGTGCTGGGAATTAAACCCAGGGACTTTGCACTGAGCTATACCCCAACCCTTTTTTCACTTTTCATTTTGAGTCTAGTTCTCTCTAAATCAGTAAATTGCCCAGGCTGGGCTTGAATTTGTGATCATCCTGCCTCAGCTTCCCAGAGTAATGGGATTACAGGCCTGCCCACTGCACTTGACTTGTGATAGAGTAGTCTTGATCCATGGTGTGGTAAAAAATAATGGTAAATGGTTATATTTTAAAATATGTTGCAGTAAAAGATGTATTGCCATTAATTCCCATGAAAATACTCCCCCTTGCTTCAAACACATTTAACCTAACTTTGTCACTTTCTGAAGCAGTTCTGGAAGTCCTCTTTTGTGAGTGTCTTAGTTGCCCTGTTGTGGTTGCCTTGATATTCTGAATCAATTTCTTTCATTATCATTTTGACTTTATCTGCTAGAAATTTCCTGGTAAAGGATTTAGTGAATAAAGTGAATGAGGACACGCGGTAATTTTTTTTATGAGACTTTCCACTGGATGCCATTTGACAGCATCATTCACTGTATTTTTTAATCATACTTCATAAAGAAGATTTCCAAAACTGCTTCAGAAATTGGTAAAAATGATAGGATAAGATAAGTGTGCTCGAAGTGAGGTGGGGGGAGTATTTGGAAGGAGATTAAAGGCAATGCATCTTAAATGTAGTATATTTTTTAAATGTTTAAATATTCCCTGTATATTTTGATCATACCCCTTATTTGTTTTGATCCTTAATTGTCCTCAAGTTGGCTGTGGAAGGCCCTTCAAGCTGGTCCCTGTGTCTTTTAGGCCTGTCCTGGCCATTTTTAAGCATTACCTTACTTTCTGGCAACACAAGATGCGCCAGACTCATCTTGTCCATTTCTTAACCTATGCTTGAATATTAGCTTACTGTAGCTCTGATAATAAATTGCCACAGATATGGTGGCTTAGAACAATAGAAGTTTATTCTTCTAAAAGTTTGGCATCCAGGAGTCTGAGATCAGAGTCACTGGGCTGAAATCTAAGTGTTGGCAAGACCCTGCTCCCTCCAGAGGCTCTCAGGGTGTCTTGCTTCTTCCAGCTTGAGGTAACTGCTGGGGCTTAGACTTGTGATTGAGTTACCCCCAGCCTTTGCCTTCATGGTCACACTGCCTCCTCCTCTTCTTTCTGTAATCTCTCTCTTATAGGGACACCACACTTGTGATGGCATTTGGGGTCCACTCGGATAATCTGATTTTAAAATCCTTAACTTGTAGATGAGGGTGTAGCTCAGTGGGAGAGCACTTGCTTTGCATGTATGAGACCCTGGGTTCTTTCCCCAGTACAAAGCAAAAACAAACATGAACAAAACCTTCACCACATATGTAAAGACCTTTCTTCCAAATAAGACAACATTTATAGACTCAAGGATTAGGATGTGGATAGCTTTGAATGGGCCAGGTTTAAACCTATCACATCCTAGAATCCACCATTTCTTGAAGGAGCCCTATTTCCTTTTAATGGAGAAGGGTATTGGGAAGGTGAGATGTGAATGCTAAGTATGTTCATTTTTCCTTAGGTGTCTTTATTTCCAAGCCCTCTGTGCAGATAGAGCTAGGAACTTAGATGATAGCTATATACCTGCATGTATGCATATGTATATATCTAAATACATGCACACACAATACACATATTTTATGTTATTTATTTACATTAAAAGCTAGAAGTTTACACCAATGCCTTTCATCCTAATCCCACACTATAGTGTTTATTCTAGGCTTCCCTCTTCCTACATTTGCAAGTCAAGTATAGTTCTAACACTATGGTCGATATGTTTACTTATTTGCTCAATTCCCCTGTAACCAATCTCCTGATCACACTAGTTAATGCCACTCAGGCCTGTTGCTGCCAACCACACTGATTACAGGGGTGACTCTCACAGCCCTGGGAAAGGGGAAGGACAGACAGGACTTCCTTTCGAAAAGAGGAACAATATGATTTTATTAGAGAAGAATTGTCTGTCTGTGTTGAAGACAAACCTTTTTTCCACTGGGCTCAAAGCCCTTCTCCTTGTAATTTACATTTGCTATGCACACAGAGATGTCCTCGAGTTCCAATAACGAGAAAATGACTTCTATAATGCAACATCCTCGAGACCTTCCATCTGAAAAGCTTTAAGATGACAGGGAAAGGTTCAGAAGTTCCCCCACAGCATACATATTCACATTTCATGCTGTAGTTTTTTTCATCCTTTAAAAAAATGTGAATTACTAGACATCCTGAATTTTAAATTGCTTATAGACATAAAAATTTTTTTTCAGTTGAATGAACATCTTTATACTTAAAAACTAAGGAGACCCTGGGGGAAACAATTTTAAAATCCACTCAGAGACAGTATCAGATGATTTCGCCCCTCAATAACCCCCTTTTGATGTTGTTAATGGGAAGAAGTGTGGAGTTCAGTGGAGTCATTTAAATTCTCTTAGATAAACGCTGGATTTATATTTCTATTGTGTAATATCATTGTCTAAGCCCTAAAGTGGTTTTTGTATGAGGAAATAGAGACCATGTGGTGGTGTGGCAAGCAGAGGGAAACTGGTGGGTTGGAATATATTTGGGTGACTGCTGGACAAAGTCTCTGCCCTCTGGATTTAAAAAAAAAATTGTGGAAAGTAAGATCTGTATCTGAGCTGTCGCAATCCCTGGGCTGCTTAAGCATTAATAACATTCCAAAAATGCAACAGACTTTGTTTTCACTGCTATCGCGTATGCCAGGCATCTGGGGTGAGATGAGGAAAATGGAAACCTGAAAGCCTCTGAAACTGGAATAATCATAGTAGCTTCTGCTAACAGGGACTAAGTTTAATTTTTCTGCTTCAGCTACAAAGGTTCAAAAATCAAAGGGAGGAAATTCAGAAAGAAAACATGTCACTGTGTACTATACACCACTGTTCTAAAATGAAAGGCCTATACCTGGCACAAAGGCAGAAAGAGACGAATTTGCAATAATTAAGAATTCAGCCTTTCAAAACAAAAACAAAAACAAAAAGCAGGTCCATATATGTGTTGTGGCCATAAAGCAAAGAGACTTTCTCTAACACTATATAACTTAAACATTTTAAGGGAGTGGAATCCATTTCAGAGAGGCCACTCAGCAAGTCCATGCAAGGTTCCAAGGACAGCGTGGTCCTTTGGAATATTTTGGAAACATCTTTTGGAATTAACTTCAGAGCGACTTAATGAACTGCATGAAATTTTAGGTTCGTGACTATAGCAACACTTTTTCCCCACCAAAACGAGAATTGCTAGCTATTTATTATCTACTTTTATACTCTAATTTGACTTTTAAACACAGGCTTTTAAAAAAATCTCTCTCAGAGATCTTTGGATGCAATTTAAAAAAATGCCATCAGTACAGTTATATTAATAACTATTTATTGGGCAATCTGGAATATACAGAAATTTTAAATTCCTTTTGTCTCACTCTTTCTCTCATTTTATCAATGAGGTAGCAATAGATAAAAAGTGACAAAACCTGATTTGCATAGGTCCCTTGCCTCAAAATTTCATGGTTTTTTTTTTTCTGTCACACTAAATGGGTATCTAGTTATTTATTTATTTATTTTTACCGATGATATTAGCCCTAGAAAAGTGCCTTAGCCCCCCAACATGGCCATTTCGAAGGTGCAGTGCTCATTTGCTGGGAATTTATTGTTTTATTTGTTTAAAGTGCACCTCATTATTTCATTGGTCACACCTCATATTTATTTCTCAAAGAAAATGTTTACAACTGAAATGCTAATGGACGTTACCCATGAGCGAATATGGTGAATGCTAATATTACCATTTAGAACAACGATTCTCAGGAAAGGGAGGCGGGGGAGGGGAGTTCGGACGCCACATGTGCACTCCAGAATGGCAAGGGGGCCGGCTCAGGGGCCTGGCTTGACAACAAAGCTTTCTTCTTGTGCTTTTTTTTTTTTTTTAACCCCCTGATATTTAATTTATATTGAATTTCTGAAAACAAAAGGCAAGCGTGAGACGTTTTAAGGTCTATCGCAAGCCACAGGGTTTTTTAAGTCTGTAAAATAAAATATTCTTACGTAATCTCCTTCAGTGTTACATTTGCCTCAGTACAAGAAAACTCTGGTAAAAGCTACAGATATTGAGGTTAAAAAAAAACATATCCTTCAATACCCATTGTTTAATAATTCAGTGCAAACCCTCCTTAGTATGCCTCCAAAAAATCATTACTGTGAGAGGAGCAGCTGCCTCTGGGCATAGATAGAAGACGCAGCGTGCGGGGCTGCAGGAGCGCAGGCTCCGAAGCTGCTCTCTCGGCGGCGGCGACCCTGGCGGGAAGAAACGGCCTCTCCTGAGCATCTGTTTGATGCACAGCTGTGAACGGCAGCAGCGCTTCGTGAACAGATTGGTAGCTGCCATGTAAACCGCGTTCCGTGTAAGAAATAGTTCCATTTGCACTAGCCTATTGTTTGATCAAAGAATTTGCAAATTCTATTTGCTTGATTAAAGATTAAGGCCTCCCGCCTTAAGAAGGTCAGGGGTATTGTTTGTTGGCTGAGTGAAGTGCTGTGATTAAAAAGCATTGTATTCTCGGACACTTCAGTCTCACCATCATTCTGCTCAAGGATTTCTATCCCAGTTTCCCTCTGTATTCTTCTTATTTTCAGTGATTTGACTAGACCATAACATTCATAGGCTCCTGGGACCACATCTGGTTGATTCACCAGGGCATGAATAGCATTTAGCATAGTATGTGACACATAGTAAGACTGAATGAAGCATCTAAAAACTCCTGCTGTATCCTGCTCCCGGCTCTGAGTTGGTCATTGAGCAAATCTCACCTGAGTTGACTGGGTTGAATTCATTACAAAGGAAGCTGGAGAGTCCATTATCTTATGTGGGGAATGCCACTGCCCAGCCCTTCTGACTGCCATTTGGAAAGCAGACTCCTGCTGACCCCTTTCTACTGCCCATCGGTAGAGCTCTCCCAACCAGGTAGAAAAAATTGGCCCTTGGACACCTGACTCTTAAAGGGCTCAACAATACCTGCTCTGGAAATGCAAAAATCTACCACCACCACCAACATACACACCCAGGGCAGAAGCCAGAGAGAAGGGGAGCCCAGTCAGTTCCTCGGAGGGAGTCCTCTATCCCACATGAGGAGGCCAGCCACTTGCAGAGGAGGCAACCAGCTGCAAACTGGGAATGGTGTTCAGTAAGCGGAAAAACAGGGGAAGGGAATACAGAAGCGAAAGTCTGTGGCAGGAGAGAGGAGGGACAGAGTCAGCAGTCAGCATGACGCAGGGTCTTGGATGGACAAGGAGGTCTCTAAGGGCCACTTGTACCATCATTTTGACACATAGCATGTGCTTTAGTCCTATTTTCTGTTGTAAAGTGGCCCATACTACAGGGAGGATATGTGGAGTCAAGTAGAACTGAGGTCACTGGGGTTAGGACGAGGGCATAGGATCATGGTTCTTGTTAAAACATGCAAATCACTGGGGGAATTTTGAAATCCGTGATGCCAGAGTCACCCCTAGAGATTCCTATTTAATTGGACTGAAGCAAGGAAGAATCAGTAGTGATTAAAAGTTCCCCAAGTGATTTAACGTGCAGTCAGGGTTGAGAGCCACAGGCTGAAGAGACCAAGCAGTGGTGAATATCAAGCAAGGGAAAGCTGCTCATCCTTGTCGCACAGGTGGGCTCGCACCTGCTGGCCCAGCTCGTTCCGGCCACTGTAACCTAGTCCTAGCCTGTTCCTAGTCCAGAGAAATTTAAGGAAGCTGATTGTCTACTTTCTTCTTGTGGCAACCAGGTTATGCCCTCAATGAGTTGATGACTAAAAGCCTTATTTTGGAAGATGAATGAAATTAGGGTATAATAGAGTGGCTTTAACTTTACACTAGGGTTGCCAGCAGCAAATAAAATACAAGATGTTCAGTTTAATTTTAATGTCAAATAAACAATAATAATTTTCTTAGTATAAGTGAATCTCATGAAATATTCAGGACATATTTATACTTTAAAAAGTATTTGTTTATCTGGGATTTGAATTTAGCAGAGCATCTTGTGTTTTATCTGCAGTCCTACTTCACACCCAAATGTTATGTTTGAATTTAAAAGCATGACTAGTGTTTTATAATAGAATGAAAAGATTGGGTTATTGTACATGAGTTGGGTGGCTATTGGTCTCAATTGTCCACAGATGTCCAAGTTGACACTTGTTTTGTCAATGAACAGTGCTCCCTTTACTCTTACGAATGTCTAACTTGAATGATAAATGATGTGGTCATCCTATGCATCGTGGCTTAGGCTGTGAATACTGGGTTATTTCTCTTAAAGACACAAGTTCTGGTTTTTGCTGTAGCACCTGACTGAACCGGAACATGAACTCCTGGGCTGGTCTTGTTAAACCCTTTGCCACTTGCTGACTCGCTGTTCCACTCTGTGACTCCAGGGGCCGGTAGGAGGCTGAAGTGGAAAAGCCTGTCTCTGCCATGAGCATATCTTGCATCCCGCTGGGAACAACAAGGCTTCACGGTCCTTTGGATTAGGGAAGTCCTCTTACCCACCAGATCTGGAGACAAAGGCACATAGCAGGGAAGCAGCATGTGTATTTACCTATGACTGGCATGTTTAGTCTGCCTGTGAAGGACTACTTGGTGTAAGGAAAAAAATAGGTCCTCAAATCCATCTTCAAAAGTAGTAAGTCAGTCTTTTGCTAGATGAAAATGCTCAGTACTAAACTGTTGTTTGTTCCCTTTGGTCACTCTGTCTGTGTTCAGTGACAGGCCTGATCATACAGCCCACCTTAGGTAGCTCAGAAAAATTACCCTTGACTTATATCTCTTCAGCCTGCCTCCCTGTGTGTCAACTCCACCCGTTACTGAATAGCATGATTCTGTGAGCAATCAGCACCTGATAGTAGTGTCAGTTACCATCTTGCGTTGGTCATTAGACTTTCTTCTCTGGTACATCCAATGTTCCTTTCTATACATGTTCCTCTGCTTGACTTAGGACTGTGTAGAGCCCTGAGTTGCAATGTTCTGGAAGCTCTAAGATGCATAAGACATGTACCCTCCATTATCTTTGGTTCCATGGGACCCCGCAGGACATTATGCTTGAGGTCCTCAGCATTCTAGTTCCTTTGCAGTCACCTAACTGGGAGCCTGGATAATGTCGTTCACAGCATAGCCATGTTACTCAAGTGTTCCAGACCTCACCAGCTTGGGAGTACCATACTTGTCCTATTTCTTGTCCCCCTGAATTATATCCCATTCAATGCAACACACTCCTGAAAAGAAAATGAGAACTCTGATGATCCTTGCAGGTCAGTCTCCACACATTCTGATCTCCAGATTTCCTAGACAGTCTTGCTTCCATAGTTAAAGTGGATGGTTTGTCTTTCTACTGACTCCTGGACAGTGCAGGAAGACCAAGTGGGGAAAAATAACTTCAATTTTAAAAAATTAATCGTTGTGATTCCATTTACTGATCTTTGACTTGCTTGACTGACTTATTATAGTTTCATCTTCCTACTTAACCATTGGGGTACCTGCAGCTCCTCACAAATCAGGATGGAAAATGACAGGAATTGACCTCCTAGACAATCTCAGGCAGGCTGAATATCCAGCCAATCGATGCGGCCCATGCAAAGCTCCTGCTCCGAGCTGCCAGACAACTCGAGGCTGAGAGCTGTCTGCATGTCTGGATCTCCATGGGTCTCCTGTTCCCAAGATCCCTGCTGTGCACTCCACCCACCTCCTGCAACACCACCTGATACCCTGGCTGGATTGTCTTGACAGCGAGTGCCAGGGGCCCAATGCACACTCCATCATCTGTGATCAAGGAGACTTTCCAACTTGGCCCTACTTCCTGCCATGTCTGCAGCTGAGACTGCCACTAAGCACCTGGTCACCACTGAGGCTTAGGTTTGGCCTTTCCAATTGTACCCTTCAGCCAAATTCTTTCCTAGCTCCCATTTCAGGAGTACACTGGAAAAAACCAAGATAGAAAAGAGGAGGAACAACCACTCAGGGGAGAACAGAGAAAATAGGGAATATAACCCTGGTTCCTGATAACCTTTTTTTGAGTCCTTCCCTCTTATTACCAATTCAGTGAGGTGGGACATGGTAACTTGAATCCCGTCATAGAGCTTAAAATAAAAAAAAAACAATTCAGAGATCTATCTGAAGATGAATCACAATATAAACCCTTAAAATTAAGCATAGTGATCTTAGATATTCCTAAAAACTGAGGTGGATTAAAACATAATTTTTTTTGGAAACAAGGTCTCACTGTGTGGTTTAGGCTGTCCTTACACTTACTATGTATCCTAGACTGGCCTCAAAATCATGGCAGTCCTCCTGCCTCAGCCTCCTGAGGGCTGGGATTACAGACATGTACCAACACCCAGGCAAAGCCTAATTTAATTTACTGAAAATACTAATGTACATACTTTTTCAAAGAGTTTGTTGAGGGCAAACTTACATCTTGTAAAACAAATGACAAATTTAGTGAGCAGACTGTTTTCTCTATTGTTTTAATAAAGGTGTAAATTATTTCTGATTATGTCAGTCACTTAGAATTATAAAATAAAATCATCTCAGTAGTCCCTGGGCCACAGAAGAAACATGTCTTCTTCTTCTTCTTCTTTTTTTTTTTTTTGGACTCTGAAGCATAGCCCCAAATCCAAATGCCAGATATTTCTCAATGTAACTCCCAGTAGTTCTTCTCTAATTGATACACACCGGAAGAACATCTAAGCAATACAGTGATGCCCTATTTACCCATATCTAACACTTCACAGTTCAAACAGGTGAGTCAGATGGAGATATGACAGCAGCCGTTGTCTTGATGGTGTCCTTAAAGGTGGCAATTCTCCCCCAAGGATGCAATATTGGTTTTGCTTTACTATTCTAATCAGGACAGGATGTTCCAAAATGCTGTACTTAGCCTATCATAATGGCCACCACTCCATGGGTCAGAAGCCAGTGTGACAGTTTTGCCATCTGCCTAGTGTGTCTACTCCAACAGAACATTCAGGATCCATGGACCTGTTGGACTCATTGTAAGATCAACCTGGGTCAAAATGTCATTTATTACCTTACCTCCACAAAGGTCCCTCCGGGGTTTGAGTCCTTGGGATTTAGTATCAAGTAAGCCAAGTTAGGACTATATTTATTTTCTAGGGCTTCCATAACAAATCACCACAAACCTGGTAGCTTTAAACAACAGAAGTGTATTCTCTCATAGTCCTGGAGGCCAGCCATCCAAAGTTAAAGTATTGCAGGGCTAGTCTCCATCCTGAGGCTCTAGAGGAAGATTCTTCCTCACCTCTTTCAGCTTATGCAGGCTCCTGGCAGCTCCCACAGTTCCTTGGGTGTTGACGGTACAGCTCAAACCCCTGCTTTTAACTTCACGTAGCTTTCTTAAGTCTCTGTCTCTTTTGAAGACATCTCCTTTGGATTTGAGTTCTGTCTCAATCCAGTATGATCTCATTTTGATCTTTGGTTTACAATTACATATGCAAAGATCCTATTTCCAAATAGGTCACATCCTGAGGTTCCAAATGAACTTGGATTTGGGGGGACATTATTTAGTATACTACAGATCCAACATCCTAAAATTTCATAAAAATATGCTTTTTTTTCCAGGTCATCTAAATGAATATGGATCCTTTGTGGAAGGTCTATAGTAAGAGTATAGTATCTCTTTTGTTGCAATAGTGTAACGTTCTTTTAAATAGCCCAATCTCACTTTGACTCAGGGATCTATGGGTCTATAAATTGGTTTAGTTACCAGAACTGACGGAGGGACCATATGAAATCAATTCTGGGGAACCAAACACAAAATAATGGTAGTACACATCTAAAAGACCTTGAAAAACTATTTTAGGAAAAACTAACATTAGGTTGCAGAATTTTCCAGCATACTTAACAATGTCCAGGTAACTAATTGTCTGAGTTACTACATAAAGAGCATAGTTACAAAAAAGTCAGAGCATAACAGTTAAAACAGCCACAAAAAAAAGAAAATGAAAACGAACAGAAGCAAAACAAAGCAATACAGGTTTTTTTATACTCTCCCACCTCGAACATCTCATTATGTTTTCCTTTTTCCAGATCAAAATCTGAATTAAGGAGTATACCAGCTGGGTAGATGCCCAGGACATCAATTAATAAGTAGGCAGTAAAACATCAATAGAATACATTGCCTATATGATGTCAATTACTGCGGCTCTCTACAAGAGAATTTTTAATATAACTGGACAAAATGCAATATAGTTGTATTCCCATCAGACTGGATAGTAATCTCAAGTGGGAATTTAAAAAATAAAAAATTCTCCTACTACATATATCGAATAAATATTTAGAGTATCTAAGTTTGAAGAGAGGTAAAATTACCACATTAGCCTTCCTGAATTGTCTTGGTCTAGTTCTGCCTACATATCCTTGTCTACATCATGGCCCTCAGCTGGTTTTCCCCACATCTCAGCTCCTTTGCGTTAATCTCTTCTTTATTTGATGTCCTAACTTATGGGATATTTAAAGTAGCTGGGCATTAAATATGGAATTGGCTGGATCAAGTTAGCTTGCTCCCCTTTTCTCCAGGGGAAAAATGGCAACCCTTGCAGAAGTTAGCAAAGCGACTGGTTAAATTGTTTTCCATGATCTCATAAAACTCAGGCAATATACCTAAGACTGGTGATTTAGAACATTTGGTAAAAATATATCAAGAAAGAGTCTATAAATGTTAACCGCTTCTTGAAGCTTTCAATAATGTCTTATAAGAAATAAAACTTCTATTTTAGCTCACTCGTCTGAAAGAAGAAGGTAAAAATAACTTTAGAAAAGAGGCATGTTTTGCATGGCCAAAAAATCATGCACCTTGCAGACTATCAAATCTAAATTTTCTTGTTTAATCTAAAATACTATGAACAAAGTTAAGGATGTAAGCGCACAGATGAACCACAAGACTAAGGCCTGGGTAGGCCAGAGTAATGGAAGGAATGCAGTTCATCAAACCACAATTACACAAGACAGGAGCAGCTGTGTACATAACATGGTGGCCAGATGGTATTAAAATGTTGGAGCTGTGGCCCATCAAACGACAAGGTGGTGGACGGAGATCACTTGAGGAGTAGATAATGGAAAGGTGCCTTATCTGTACAGAATTTAAGAACATTAACAGAAGTCTATCCTAGTTCCAAATCATTTAAGCACACTTCTGCTGTAGTCTACATCTTTGACCCTGTGGAACCACATGTTCCTACCTTTTAAAAATAGATTTGAATACTAAATATACTGGAAGAGAAAATAGGTAGAAATCTTGAAGACATAGGTGTAGGCAGAGACTTCATGAACAAAATCCAGACCACATGGGAAATACTACAAAGAATCAACAAATGGGATCTCACTTTATTAAAAAGCTTTCTGTACAACAAAAGAAATCAACAAAGTAAAGAAACAACTCACAGATTCAGAAAAAAGTATAGCCTGTTGCCCCTCAGACAAAGGACTATATTTAGAACAAATAAAGAATTGAAAAAAGATAGTTAAGATAGTTTTACAGCTAGTTTCTTTTCGTTCATTGAAAAGAAAGCTTTGTGCTAATACTTTTTTGGACAATATTTCATGCCTATATCTTTTACTCTAAACAACTACTATGAATATAGCAACATGCTAAGTATTAATTTTTGTTACTCTATTAGCCTGTTTTGAAATAGCTTTACTCTATTAGCCTGTTTTGAAATAGCTTTTCCTTTTTCTTTTTACTTTTTTCTGTTTAAAATAAAAAAATAGATTTGAAATAAACTAGGATATTACTATAGTGGTTGTAAAAGTCAAAGAAAGAGAACTTTAGTTTTTTTCTTTTCTTTTTTTTTCCTTTTTCTTTCTCTCTCTCTCTTTTGAGATTGGGTCTTACTATATAGTTCAGGCTGAACTTGAACTCTCTATGTAGTCCAGGTTGGCCTCAAACTCACAGAAATCTTCCTGCCTCAGCCTCCCAAGTGCAGGAATTACAGCCATGTACCACCAGACCCTGCAAGTTTCTTCAGTTCTGCCATTTTATGTGATGTTTTGAGGTTAAAAACTGAAAAGTTTTTATTTATATTGTGCTTAAAACTGAAAAGTAGTGAAATAGAATGAGCTGCAAGGTATAATAATTTTATTGGTAAGTAAAATTTTTAGTTCACACAAGAAACCTGTTGCTGATATTGAATATGTTTAAAATTGTTACTCAGGAATCTGACACAGGAAGACAGCAAGTTTGAGGCCAGCCCAAGCAATTTAGTAAGACTGTGTTTCAAACAAATATCTCAAAATTTATTTTCCTTTCTTGATTACTAATCATTTTAAAACTAAAAAATAAATCCAGATAATATTTTGATTTATGTTATGATTTAGATGTCGCCTTAATTGAACTTTTGTAAATATATTTAGTTTTATTTATAGTCACTTATTAACTACTACACAACAATGCACATCAAATACTGTATCAAACTATAACCAAAGGATCAAAATTCAAACTACTAGGTAGATATAGACATTATTTAATTGTGCTTTTTTTAATATTGTAGTATTAAATTAATAAAAAAATTTTTTTGAAATGGGACTTCCTTGTGTTACCCAAGGTAGCCTTGAACTCCCAGACACAAGAGATCCTCTATGGGGAGGGGAAGACGGATTGAAGGGAGAGAGGGGAATGAGAAAAAAAAAGAATCAGGTTATATCATGTACAGTGACAAATTCTCTATGATCAATGTGATCATTACTTATATTGAAAATGTACCAATAAAATCTGATTAAAGAAAAAAGAGATCTCCTGCCTCAGCTCAAATCCCCAAACCTGGTACCTCATGTGCCAGGCCCACTGTACCCAGCCTATTTTATTTTTTTGCCTATTTTATTTTTTTTATTGGCATGATTGTATATGTGAAGTTCAGTAAAAGAAAATTCTACCTGAATTTCTATGGCAACCATTATTGTGGTTATTTTCCATTTCACAAGTATTATCAAAACTAATGCCATTATATACAGGAAGGAAATTTTTGAAATGATCTGTTCTGGGCTTCAAATACAGTTGGGTATAAATTAAGTTGATAACATAGAAGATTAATGATAGGTATATGACAGTTTATTACACTATCCTCTCTACTTCTATATATTTTACACATAACAAAAAGTTTTCAAAACTTTACAAATTTATGAAGGCCAGTTAACCTGACCTGATCTTTACACATGGTGTACATGTATCAAAATGTCACATCGTGCTCTGTAAGTATGTACATTACTATATGTCAACTAAAAGAATTTTTTTTAAGTTTTAAAACATAGAGATCACATATAAGAATTGAAGTGCATGTATCTGGAGAGATTAGCAAGTTCAGATCATAAAGGCTGCCGGAAAGAGGCATGAAAAGGTAAACAGAGATTGGACCTGGGTAAATTCATGCACAGACCTGACAAAAGGAATCTGCTTAAGTGTAGGAATGTGAAGATAGCTACAGTCAAAGGGTGAGGGGCAGATTCGACTTAGGGAAATTTGTACTTGTCAACATGAATTATGTACATACATATGTATATATGTATGTGTGGTACTGGAGGATCAAAGTCAGGGGTTACTCTACCACTGAGCTATCACCAGCTTTTCTTTTTTTTTTTTTTTGGTACCAGGAATCAAACTCAGACCTTTGCACTTGCTGGGCAAGTGCTATGCCACTGAGCTATATCCCCAGCCTCCACAGTCCTTTTTTATTTTATTTTATTTATTTTTTGGCACCGGGGATTGAACTCATGACCTGGTGCTTGCCAGGCAGCCACTTAGGCCACTGAGCTAAATTGCCAGCCCTTGTCTTTTTGAGACAGGGTCTCACTATGCCACTCAGACTGGCCTTGAGCTCACTTTGTAGCCCAGGCTGGTCTTGAACTCGCAACAATCCTCCTGTCTCAGCCTCCTGAGTGCCGGGATTACAGGCGTGCGCCACCAGGCCTGGCCTCCTTTTTTATTTTTTGAGACAGGGTCTCACTAATTTGCCCAGGTGGGATGTGAACTTCTGCCTCAACTTCCCTAAATGCTCGGCTATGCCACCACTTGGCCAACATGAATTTTAAAATAACAAAATTAGTTCTCAGATCATTATTACTATTGTGCATACCCTTGGGGATTCTAGGATAAAAGAACTACTTATTGTTAGTTTCCTTTGTGGGCTATATCCAAGAACTTAATTAGGAAAACGAACATAAATAGCAGTAATTGAGCCTCCCTCCTGCCCCCCCCAAACAGTAGGAACTAAAGCATTCTGGTGGTAAATAACCTTCCCCTGGAGCCTGCTTCAGTTAATAAGATCTTTTATCACAGGAGTTATCAAGTCCCTATAATGTAGAATTTCTGGCTGTCTACAATAAAGAACAAAGTACAAGTGTTACAGAGTTCACTGTAAAGGCCAGTTCAGGTAGCACAGATGTGTTGGTTCCCTGCTCCCTCCAGGTGCAGCCATGTGTAGTAATTTCTAAGAACCTGCACTTGGGGACCTGTTTGCTAAATTTGAGGTCTCCCACTGAGAGCTATGGAAGTGTAGTGTTGTTTTCATGTTTTTTTCTTTTTTAAGAAAATGAGCTATTTGTAAAGAACTTTAATGGGTTTCCGAGTTGCTTCCTTAGAAATAGCTTTTTAATGTTGTCTTTTTAAAATATTTCACATTAATCTCTCTGTATTACTTTTGTTCTGGACGGTTGTTTGAGGATCTCTCCCTGGCCAATTTTCCTCTTCAGGACCTTCCTTCCATTTTATTATATACATTTTTCTCTTTATGTCTTCCCTTTCCATTTCCCCCATCACTTAGCACTTTTGTACCGAATCCTTGAGTTTTAGAGGCTAATGGCGTTTTAAAGTGCATTTAGCACAACCCTTCCATTTGACAGATGAGGAAACAGAAGCCCTGTGTGGTTGGGCAATTTGCCAGACATGTCTCAGCAAGGCCATGGCAGAGCTGGGCCTAAAATAGAGGTTTTGCCTCCTAATCGAGAACTCTTGCACAGCACTATGCTGTTGCCATGGTTCTAAAGCAAGCAAATCAGACAGATTTGAGTGCTTATGGATGGATGAATACACTGCATCAAACAATGGCTTTCTCGATGAGAAGAAAATCTGACTGGCAATTGAACCTTCTGTGCCACATGCAGTGAAAGATGTAGAAGTCTCTACGTCTGCTGCTAGGCTGCTGTGCTGCACAGGGTAGGGACAGGCAGGGTTGAGAGGGGGTAGACAGAGACTTGGGCGCGGCCCTGGCTCCACTGTGTCCCAGATAGGTCATGTGGGAAGCCCTTTGGCTGCATGACACTATTGTAGGCACCCTGCAGATTTTACATCACCCAAAGCTATAAATGGTTTTCCAAGAGAAAAAAAAAAAAAAAGAATTACAGGTCTCCCACAGCCCACAAAAATATGCTCCACCTAAAAAGCAGCCCATAATTTGGCTGCATCCAGCTGGGTTAAACAAAATTGGAGCCAAGGTTGCCCTGTATTGTCCTGAGAGGTTGCCTCGCATTAGCAGGCATGAAAGAAATAAAAAATTGCTCACAATGGGATAGATTTTCTTCATAGGAAAGCTCTAGCAGTTACACAGCAAGACCTTGGCGTCAGCCAGGTTAGGTCTACTAGCTACATTAAAATCACTTCCAAGCTATTATTTATAATTTTATAGCATCTCACATTTGCAAATTACCTAGCGATGAATTGAAGCAGTTTCTTACAACAATTCTGAGTGGGAGGTTGAGGATTTTAACCCTTTTTTTACTAATAGACTAAGAAATAGAGACAAGTGATATTCATGTGCCGTAAAAGTATCTGAATAGCCAATCTATTTTGATGACAGCCAGAGATTTGTGACCTGGTTTACTTGATGATGACTGAATGTTCCAGTTTGTCTGAGACAGAGGGGTTTCCTGGGACATAGTTCTTTCCATGCTAAAACTAAGATTAATCTAGGCAAACGAAGACAGTTGGTCACCCAATATCCTGTGTATGATGCTAATTCTGGGTCATTTCTACCTGAATACCTTAAATGAATAAGGCTCTGTTTTTTTTATCCTCATCTGTTTTATAAACTTGCTGTGTTTTAGAAGGCAGAGCCTAAAATTGATACTTTTTTTACTTTTTCATGTAGGAATCTTCTACTTGCTGATTGTTCATTGTTGTTCCATTTCAGGGAATTCAAATGCCTATCAGTGACCCTGAAACAATTTTGGTATTATGTGTCAAAAAGGTGGCTTAAAGCATAATGCAAGTAAGAGAACATAATTTTATTTTTCTGTTAAGTAATCCAACTCGTGTATCATTCTCTGTCCCCCTCGAATACCTTGGCCAAAGATCACACTTGTGTCTGGTTTATTTTCTTTGACAGGAGAATATTCAAACACATAAAATTCAGATGGCTACTGGGATAGATAGAAAGAAACAATTTACCCCTGGCTAAAAAAATCCCTTGAGTGGAAATCATTTCCAACTAGACTCATAGACTATTTTATTGCCAGCCAAGAGGATAAGAAAGGGCCATGTGTGCCAACATTTTTATAGTGGGATGTCATAAATTGGATAAAGCTTTCATTAGCATTACAGGATTAAAAATCCAGAAGGATTCAAGTGAGGCAGTACACCCACTGTCAGGAGGTAGGTCAGTGGGCAGTCAGGCTCCAAACACACCGTTAGTAACAGCAACAACTACAGATTAGGCTTTATCTGCAGAATTCTGTTATTAATACATTCTGCTGCCCTCTGGTAGGAGATAGTATGACCTACTTAAAGAAGGTCAAAGAAGGCCATGGGGTGCGAAGAAAGAATCACACACACAAAGAATCACAATGGGATGGGAGAGGGGGTTGAACCTAGGACCTTCACACTGAGCTATATTCCCAGTCCATTTTATTTTTTATTTTGAGACAAGCTTTTGCTAAATTGCTCAGATTGGGCAACTTGTGATCCTCTTGCCTCAAGATCTCAGAGTGCTGACATTATAGGCATGTACCACCACATTCAGTCAATTTCTAAAGAGTACTTTCAAGAATAAAGTAGATATACAGGGCAGGGTATGTTCAGCTCATGTCTCCGCATAAAACTAGTTAAAATGTGAACTTGCCTTGTGCTCTTATAAAGTAGACCATGTCTTCCAGCAAAAATAAAAGAACACCCTTCACTGTCACTTCCTTCCAGTCAATGTGAAAGACAGTGAGTAGATTTTTAACCCACCTGGAATTCTCTTTTTTTTTTCTTTTTTTTTCGTGGGGGTGGGGGCTGCCCTGTAGGATTTCTGGTGCCAAGAATATGCTGATCCAAAGAGTACCCTGCCTCCACCCCTGGATCCTAGGTTGTCTCTGGTGAAGCTGTTATTTTCTGAAGTGTTCTTGTAGAAACAGTTGGGATAAACACTGCGGGCTTTCAGAGAGGTACTTAACAGTTGTGACAGCCTATCTAAGGTCTAGAGGAGACTATAGTTCATCTTTGTTGGCTGTTTCATAGCTCCTCCCTGGACAGTGTAATCTCTCTCTCTCTCTCTCTCTTTCTCCTTTCTTTCTTTTTCCTTAGATAAAATTAGCTTTATTTCAGGTCCTAGATACTTTAAAAGAAACTACCAGTATGTTTTATTCTTCTGGGCAGAGATTAATCCCAAAAATGTTAAGACTGTTAAAACAAGTTAGATTCTTTTTGTTAGTCTGCAACTATTCATGTTATTGCTGTGACTGGTAAAGAAGGAGGCTACCGACAACTGACTCTAAAGCAGGGTGTGGTGGGGTGCTCCTCTGTAATCCCAACACTCTGGGAAACCGAGGCGGGAGAATTGCAGCCTGGCAATTTTGTAACTCAGCAAGGCCTCTTGGATTTACAGTGCAGCAGTTTCATGCACCAAGAAAAACACTAAATAAAGTTGCAGTACTTTCATTAAAGTAATTGGAGAGATACATAATCTATTTCTGGAGAAGGGTATTTCCTGACCATTAATGCCACCAATCACTGAGAGACAGAGGTGAACATGCTGATCTTTATTCGTCCAGTCTTTTCTGCCTGTATTTAAAAATTGGATCATATCACATGTAGTGCTTTGTGATTAGTCTCCTTGTCCCCTTAATAACCTTCACATCGTTCCACGTTGTCTCACACCATTTTCCAGACTGAAAACCTTGCTTCCTCAGGACCTGGCCAGCGCCCCAGAAGGCACTCTGTGGACCTGGGCCTGTTTGCACCCCCAATCCCTTTCCACAGCGGAGCCTCCTGCACCGCGCCGCAGGGTATAGTCCCAGGGGACCCCAGAGCTGAACCCCTGAGAGGTGGTGCCCCTGGCCTGAGAGCCAAGTGGCACCCGGCCCACCGTGCCACGCCACCCCTACTTCAGTGTAATCATTTGTCACCCTTGGAAAAGGGTAATAAAATTCCTTCTTGTGATCTGCTAAAGTCAGTTAGTGTTACTTTATCTAAAGGTTCTTTAGGTCTCAGCACGGAGGTCAGGTCCCCAGGCCTAAATCTTCCTGCTGTCCTGGTGAGTTTCTCTTGAGGGGCTTTATAGGAAAAACAAACTATTTGTCCTCTCTATTCACACTCAACACAGCACACTTCAAATACCAGATGTGTGGTATTTTTCTTCTCCCCCTACTAAGCAATTCCTCATTTCTCAGCAAATGCTGACTGGGTGCCCTATAATTTCACTCAGTTCTGACACCATCTACCTAGAATTAGCCTCAGCTCTCACAAATTAATGGCTTCCCCCCAAAGACTGAGTCCCTCACCTACTTTGGACATCAGTTTCAAGTGGTGGGCCCTTGGGTCACCCACAACTTCTGTCTGATTTGGTTACAGAGCAGAGGTTTCCATGGCTCTTTCCTCATGTTTCATCATTTGCTATAACAGCTCACATAACTCAGGAAAGCAGTTTACATATTAGATTACTGGTGTATTACAAAGGATATATTAAAAGATACAAATGAACAGTCACATAAAGAGATACATGGAGTGATGTTTGGCAGGATCCTGAGCATAGGAGCCCCTGTTCCTGTGAAATTTGGGGTTGTGCCATTCTCCTGGCACATGGATGCTTTCTTGTTCATCAACCTAAAAGCTCGCCAAACCCCATAATTTTTATGGTGACGTTAGCATGCAGTCAGGATTATTAACTCAATCTTCTGCTAATCAGTCTCTCTTCTCCTCCCTAGAGGATGGGGGTGGGGCTGAAATTTCTGAGGGTCTAATCATGAATACAAGGTGGGGGGAGATCAAATACACATATTTCTTTCTTTCTTTCTTTCTTTCTTTTTTTTGCGACACCGGGGATTGAACTCATGACCTAGTGCTTGCCAGGCAGGCGCTTAGGCCACTAAGCAAAATCCCCAGCCCCCACATATTTCTTATTATGTCACAGAAGCCTTCTCTTTTCAGGTGAATTGGTTCATCCCTACTTCAGAAGGTCCAAAAGTATTGTGTCAGGCCGGGCATGACAAATCACAGGACATTCCTTTTCCCTGGAAGCCTAATTGTGCTCCCATTAGCTCAGGAAGTAGTTGCCCTGGCCGGGTATCAGGAGTTTGAACATACCTAGGATCCAGGCCAGGGGTCACTTCAGTGCGGATATGAACCAGCCAAGATATTGCTTCAGAGAAAATGAGCCCCACTGCATTGTACAGTGCCAGCTTTGGATTGTCCAACTGGCCTCCATGGGTCAACTAATGACAGTGGGTAGAATGATGATGTGCTTGGATGGGCCAGCTTGGGTTGTTATATTCCCCAGTGGAGCCAGGAAAACAATGGGATACTATGATTGATAGCTTCCCTGGGACCTGAGTTGGGGAGAAAAGGGGTGAGTGCCCTTTTCACACTTACACAAAAAGGATCATGTTACCAAAACAGAAAAGGAGATGCCATTTCTGAAAGAAGTCCTAGTCTTTCCATGCTTCCTGTCTGCATTAGTCTAGTGTTTTTGCAAGATTCTTTCTTCCATTTATGTATGCATGTATATACCAGGAATTTAACTCAGAGCCTTTGCACTAAGCCATATCCCTAGTCCTTTTTAAAAAAATTTAATTATTTTTTCTTTTGAGACAGGTTTTCACTAAGTTGTTAAACTGCTCAGGCTGGCCTCAAATTTGCATCAGTCCCTGCATCAGTCTTCAAGAGTGCTGGGACATGGGCAGGAGATTTAGCTCAGCTTCAAGAGCTTGCTTGGTAAGCGCAAGGTTGCGAGTTCGATACCTGGTACCAAACCAAAAAAAAAAAAGTGCTGGGATTATAGATATGTGTTAGTTACTTTCCTAATTGCTGAGACAAAATGCCCAACATCCAAAGTTAAAGGAGGAAAGGTTTGTTTATTTCACAGTTTGTGGAGGTTTCAGTTCATACATGGCTGGCTCCAAGGCAGGGTGGCACATAGCAGAGGGACAACTCTTCATGGTGGTGGAAGCAGCAAAAGCAACAAGAGCAAAGGGGGAGACAAGCCTCTTTCTGCCCCTTTTATCTTACCCAAACGGCTGGGATTAGGGCAGTGCCAATCTAATCAGTGGGCTAATCCAGCAATCACCCACCCTTAATCTCAGCACCCTTAATCCCAGCATTGTACATTCTAGATGCATCAACCTCAGTGATAGGCAGTCCTATCACTGCCTGAGGTTTTGGGGGACATCTAGACACAAACCATAGCAAGATACATGACACTACACTCAACTAAGCTTCTTATTTCTTATAACCAGTGGAAGACTGACAAAAAGCTGATGTAGTTTCCCTTGTTCTATGTAAATGATTAACATTATTTTCTTTTTTTTTTTTTTTTGCGGCACCGGGGATTGAACTCACGACCTTGCGCTTGCCAGGCAGGCGCTTAGACCGCTGAGCTAGATCCCCAGCCCCAACATTATTTTCTATAACCCACTTGAAACATTGCTTTATTGAACTGATAGTAGGAATGCACCCTAACTTTTCTGTAAAAATATACATGTGTCAGAAAATAATATAATGAACTAATATAGAAAGAAAACTAAATTCCTTTGTGCTTCTCAAAATGAGAATATTAATGGAAAAGGTAGTTGAAAAAAATATGTGAAGAAAATGGTATTCCCCCTACACATGGAGGTGTCTTTTCCTCTAGGCAATCAGGTGCAGTCACTATTTTATTAATTCATTAAAAACCCTAGAGTAGGACGAGGTAGCTACAGAAGTATGATTCTCCCTGTTTCTCTTTCAATACATTTCAGAAACTCAGGCACTGAGGCCAAGGTGGCACCCAAGGGCTGTTCTTGGTTGCTATGGATATGGTAAGCATCTTATGTTTTTTCCTGAGTGGAGCCCAAGAGAGAAGAGCCATCTCAGATGCCCGAGTCGTGAACGAAGTGCCGGTCCTCTTGTATAACCTCCTGCAGTCTTCATCACAGTGCTGTTTAGGAGTAGGCTCAGGCATACCCTCCAACCACTATTTGTCCAGTAGGTTCAGGGACACAGGGCTCAGCCACATTGTAAAGTAGATAAGAGGTTTTTTTTTTTTTTTCATCCTCCCACTGCCCAGGTCCCTCTGTTCTGCTCCAGGAAGAGAGAGGAGAATGTGATCTTAGTCCTTTCCACCTTAGGGTAAATAAACTATAGTCAACAGCCTAAGAATTTCAACCCTGTAAACCTCACTGTAAAGATAAAAGGAAAAAGCTTCCCTTTCTTCAGATAAAATTTTAAATAGAGAGGGATATCTAGATAAAAATGCTTTTGGAGCAGAGACAGTCTGTCCCAAGCCTCTCACAATCACATCATGCTGATTCCCACCCCCAAAGAATATTAAGGAAATCTTATCATTTTAGGGCATGTGAACTCTAAGGGAACTGATAATTTCTACTTCTCATCCCAAAATATTTTCTATTCCAAGAGGGAAAACCAACCAAAGAATAGTTCCATTCTGCAAGAAAGAGGTCAGCACATTTCAGGGAGTGCTCAGGACACCATGGCCTGGATGCCACCTGCAAACAGTGTGGCTTCATGCCATCAGGATCTCTCTCCCCTCTCTTGTCCCTGCTTTAACACTGGTCTTCTTCCCTCTCCGCAGAACTCTAGGGCTCTGGAATCAAGTCTCACCAAAAAATTCTTACAATCCTTGAGCCCAGTGTTTTCACTTCTGATCAAGGCTTCAACAATGCTCACTAAATTCTTTGCTCTCAGCTGCTCAATCCATTGCTTACAGCCCTACAGTCTTGAGTTTTCACTGTTGAAAACTTTGGTGAATAACTATTCTCTGCTTCTTTTTCCTTCCTTCTTCATGCACAAAGGCTAATTCAGTAAGGTAAAAAGATAATAAACTGCCATGGGCCCACCACCAATATTCAGTTATTACATTTTTTTTTTGCCACATTGGCTCAATCTGTCTTTTTTGTTTGTTTTTCAATTTGCTGAGATACTTGAAAGCATCTCAAACATATTATTTCACCTCTGGATCTCTCAAAATACTGACATTAAAAAAATAGGTACAAAAAAAAATAGCTACAATGGCATTATCCCACCTAACAAAATTAACAACCATATTTTGGTATCATTCAATACCTAGTCTGTCATTAAGTTTCCTGATGATCTCCAACGTGTCTTTCTATAGTTAGTTTGTTTGAATCAGTATCCAAATTCGCCACATTGTATTTGGTTAGCATTTAAGATTTAAAATTAATTTCCCCATCTCTGCGTAGTTTTGTTTTGAACCAGTTTTTTTTTTTAAACAACATCAATAGCATCCTGCAGCAATAATTGATTAGAATGCTTAGGGGTTTGTTGTCGATGACTGGTTGTCCTTGAAATGAGAAACAGCAAGGCTTTTTGTGTGTGGCTGAATTGGAGGGGATGTTAAGATATTAGCATCTGAGGAGACAAATAGCCTTGGACTCATGTGCAAACCAGAGATAAAAATAATAATTACCGTGAGCATGTATTTGACACTTCATATGTACCAGGCATTGTTCTAAGGCTTTACGTGTAATTATCTCATTTTAAAAAGATAACTTCATTGGGAGAGTTTCAGGTACTAGAGAAACAGGAGGGAAGCACTGCCTTTTTTTGGTTGGGGGATGTTATCTAAGTAGGTCACAGAGCGTGTGAGTGTGTGAGGCGCCAGCTGAATTTTCTCTTCCACTGCCAAATATGAATAATGTAAAGGGAATGGTTTTGCTGTTATAGGTCTCAGGAGAGAAAAAGAGCACTAGTGACCCTTCAGTCCTTTGTCCTAGACAGATCTATGTTTTTCTCTCTCCCCCATTCCATCCTGTGTCTTAAGTCGTGTGCATAGTCCCCAAATGCCACGTCCCTGGTGGCAGCCTCTGTGATTCGTCACTGGTGGTGGGGGCAGAAGGTTGCCTGGAGTTATGGAGCCTGGCAAGTCTTTCTAACTGCTCCTGTGAGTAAGTGAGATTATTATTCATCAGCTGGAACAAATTTGGTTTCTGATCCCTGAAATGGGATGGAAGGGCATACTGCAAAACGCAGAGGGCATTGTGTTGTTAAATACTGTTTTTCACATGCCAGGTGCTCCGAGGCCTGACCTTGAAAAAAAGAGTAGACAGTGCAGCCAGTTTCTGTTTGCAGACTTGGTGCAGGGACACTACAGAAGTTGGGCCTAAATACAGAGAAATCTCTGAGAATGAAGGGCTCTCAGGGGACTCTGACTATTGGAAAACTGTGAAGATAAAAGTCGGGGCAGGCAAGATTGATACTGAGAAAACCTAGAGCTAGACACTAGAATCTAGTCTGTGAAATTAAATAGATTTGAGGCAGACCAAGGTCTGGTGCCTGCCTAAATTGGAATACCAGGTATAAGGTCCCACAGTAAATCTAAGAACCAAGCTGGAAGATGCCAACAAGATAAGGCATAAATCTGGGGAGGCACATAGATGAGTGAAAATTCTCTTCCATTTGGCCCACCAAAGATCAGAGGACTTGTCATCAGAGCAAGACTACATCCGCTTCAAAAGCATTGTTCTCTGAACCTAGTGCCTTCCCCATAGGACTGCCCCTGGGAGGCCTTCCCCAGCTCACCTCCTCACTGTGGATGTCCATACAGAGCTGACCATTGCAGTGCGCAGGTGCATGAAAATGAAGGAAGAATTGCTTATCATGGATCGCCCTCGATCGCCTTCAGCACCTGAGACATAAAGCAAGTTGTTCAGGTAAAATATTTGAGTGTGAACTTCTACCATTCATTGCAGTTCTAGTCACTCCTTCCTTCTAAGTCTTCAAGAAAATAAACACATTTTTATGATCCATAAATCTTCTTTAGAGACACTAATCTATATAGAGATCCACAACCAAAATAAACAAATTGAAACCAAAAGGACTTGCACCCCTAATGACCCCCTTCGGTGGTAGAAGTATTTAATGATAGCTTAGCTTATGGAAACCCCAGCAACCAGGTTCCAAACAGTCTTAGCTGGGAAAGGCAGGTCTTTTTCTTTTGGAAATTCTCAATGATAGGTTTTCAAAGCAGCTGATAAAACAGTTAATTATAGTGAGGTATTTGGCTCCTCTGTAACATGCACTTTCTCCTACTCTGTGATTGGAGCCTTCTTGTCATGTAACCTGAGCAAGGCTAGCTAATGGTACCATCCATTTTCCCCCCCTTAGGCAAGAGCCTACTTAAATTACAACATAGGTAGAACTTCAGATCAAAATGCAAAATCTAGCATGAGAGCATTCCTCTCAAGACCTCACATATCCTCTGCTACCCTTCTCCCTTTGCCTCATTTCACTCAAGTTATGTTGGCCTTGTCATACTACAGTGGCAAGCAGAAACACCAAAATGACACCCAGAATTTGGAGGCAGATTTATTCACATTGACAGGCACTGATAGAGATCATTCCCAGAATACCAGGCCCCAATCGCTGGTGGTCTGGGTCTTACATGAGATAAACAGTCAAGAAGTACAGAGGCAGAATGGCTTGTCAGTTGGGGATTGGTTTATACAATATGTGTCATAGTGACCTGCTATTTCTAGAAGACAGAAGTAACTCAAACTGGAACAAGAACTATTACCTGGGAAACTATGAAATTGAAGTATACTGGTTAGGGGGACCATTTTCTGTTACAATACAAGCGTGGCACAAGCTTGGCACAAATCAAGTAGACCAAGCTTGGCTAGACCTTTAGCTCAGAGATTCCAATTTTAATGAATATCAGAGGGCCGGGGATAGAGCTCAGTGGCATAAATGCCTGCCTGGTAAGCGCAAGGTCCTGAGTTCAATTTCTGGTACCCAAAAAAATAAAATAAAGAACATCAGAATCCCCTGAGAGGGATTGCTGCCCCACCAAATTATAAAAAGGGCTTGAACATTTACACTTCTAAAGTATGCCAGTTGATGTCAATACTGTGGGCCTGCTTGTTCCTTCTCCTTGAAGTCTTTTCTCCATCTATTTACATGAGTCACTCCTTCCCCTTCCTCAGTCCTTTACATAGACTTTCTCAGTGTAACCCAGCCTGATCTTCCTGCTTTACATTGCCACCTACTCTTCATTCTGGTCATTCTTGACCACCTACCCTGCTCTTATTTGTTTTTCATAGCGCTCACCTTCTAACAGTCTGTGCAGTTTTTAAAGTTATGTGTTGATTGACTAGAAATAAACTCATTCACTAGAAATAAACTCTCTGACCTTTCAATTCCCTCTTTTTTTTATTTTAAAGAGAATAAAGCAAAACAAAACAAAAGAAAGCAAAACAAAACAGAATAGAGTCAGACACAACATAGCATTTCAGAACACTGCAAGCAATATAGGTCTTCAAAACATAATGGCAGGAGACTAACAATGGCTCCCTAGTGTCTCTTGCCTTCTTTGAAATGGTTGTTCATACATTTACAGACAATAAACTCAAACAAAACAAAGTAATATAAAACCAGATAAAACAAAAGAGTGAGAGCATTACAGGCCTTCAAGTCAGATAACAAGAAACCAACAAGGGCTACCGTAATGTCCCATTTTCTTCAAAAGAACTGTTCCTATCTTCTCACATATTGCAATCAAATAGTAGAAAAGAGACTTAAACCAATCAAATCAAAGAATAAAAGCACCATTGGACCTCAGAACCTCAATTCCATCTTATGTATCCTGATGATCTAGAATAGTGCCCGGCACAAAGGAGATGCTCAGTGAATATTTCTTGGATGAATAAATTCTTACTGTTCCTATAAATTACAAAGGCAAGGATTCTGATTTCTTCACAGGCTTCAAAAGACATTTCTTCTGCCTCAATCCCTACGTTATTCCCTTCATATAAAATGTCTCCTCTCACTTTCTTCACCTGAAGCCTATCCTTTAAGCCAGGTCATTCTAACTCCTCCTATCTCGGTGCCAGCTCAGCTCTTTCTATCTCCCCACCAGTTGCCTGAGTGTTATTACAGTATCTCTGGTTATAAAGTCTCTGAGTATAGAGACCATATCCTGAATAAATGGCCAAATTTCAAGATCTGAATAAATGCACGTGAAGTGACCCAACATTCTTCTCAGAGTACTATAAATAGTGTGTCATAAAGCAATAGTTCTTATATTCACATTTATAGAAAAATCGACAATTTTCAAAGTCCTTTTACATTAAATTATTTTAATCCTTATAAGCATTCCTTGGGCTAGTTAGGAAAGGTATTATCATGTTCATTTTACATTTGGGAAAAGTGAATTTAGGTCAAATTTAAATAATAGTAGCTACTTCATCAAGCTTAAATTATAAAGTCATGGAAGTTTCTGACTCAAAGCTGGAACTCAAGATTTGTTTCTTTTCCCTGAGAGTTCTTAGAAAAAGCCACTGAGATAAATTAATACTGTGTTCTTACAATGTGCCAAGAGCTTAATAAAACTTAAGCTCTATGTCTATAAATCTCAAGCTACACTCCTGTGAACTATGGTTTATTCTCATTTAACTGTGAGGTAACAGACTCAGAAGAGTTAAGAAACTTGCAGAAAGTCCCACAGCTAGCAAAAGTGATGGAGCCAGGAATTTGAACTCAGCTCCAAAATCATGATTTTTCCACTTCTGTAGAACACTCTGGCTCTTTGGTGATGCATCAGTCAGCTTTCTGTTATTCTGATAAAATCCCCTTGGTATTAAAAGCTTAAAAAGAAGAAAGATTTATTTTGGTCCATAGCATCAGATTTAATATTTAATATTCTCGGAAATTACAAAAGCATGAATTCTAACTTCTACCCATGCTTTAAGCGACATTTTTCCTGCCTCAGTTCCTCTTTTCATACCACTGTACTTCTTTTATATAAAACATCTCCCCTTCTCTCAGTCAACCCGCAATCACTCGGCCCTGCGGCCTTGGTCTTGCAGTAAAGCAGTAGAGCCTCACCACAGGACCAGGCAGGGAGTGTGTGGCTTTCTTCAAGACAGCCAGGAAGCAAAGAGAGAGACAGAGAGAGGAGCTGGAGTTCAATATCACCTTCAAGGCTTGCTCCCCAATGCCACAACTTCCTTCTTCTCCACCTCCCAAAGGTTCCAGCTCTTCCCAGTAGCACCCTGGGCTGGGAACCAAGCCTTTAACACATGGTCCTTGGAGGGACACTCGAGATCCACACTGTGGCAGGTGGCTTACAACTTGTGTTTTTTATTCAGAGTTTGGAGTTTTTCTGTGTGCACCAAGCACTAATTGTGATGCTCTCCCTGTGCTAACTGCCTGGAAAAAACTAATTCTCATGGTTCAGCTACAGGGCAGTGACTCTTAATAGCTCCTGCTTGATATTATTTTTCTTTGATATTTACATACAGAGAATCATAAACAATTAGCGCTAAAGGGGACATTAAAAGTCATCAACATTTTTTTGTGTTGCAAGTAGGAAAAAAAAATCTAAAGAGAATAAATGCCTTGCTTACAAGCAAGACTAGGGGCAGGAGGAAACCATGGTGCATTTTGCTCTTTGTGCTGACTTATATCTAGCAGAGCGCTTTTGTGAAGACCTATAAGTCTAGCTGGATGGACGTGCGGGTTATCTTTACATGTGACACTGATAGATGGTGCGAGCGGTAAGCAACTGAAGTACCCTTTGCTCCCCTTCCCTCTCCTCCTTCAGTGGCTGCTGCACCTGCTCCAGTCTCCTGTCATAGTTACTGCACGGTAGTAAGGAGATTGAATCTGCATCACAGGGCAAAATTCATGCCTGGAGAAAAGCTACACAGAAATAGCCAAAGCACTCAGTGGAGCAGCACACAAAGGACAAAACTCAGTGGGATAGGAGGCTGCAAGGACAATCTCAGCCTCACTAAGGAACCTGACCAGCTCCTGTCTTCAATAAGAGGCCAACGTACTACAAATAGGATAAGTAGGATATAAGATCACAGACACAAGTCTTTAGTCTCCTGAAGACATTTTCCTCTGAGATAGAAATCCTAGGACCTTTTAAAATGTCCACAGAGGGTCAGGCATAGTGCACATGCCTATAATCTCAGCTATTCAGGAAGCTGAGGCAGCAGATCACAAGCTCAAGGTCAGCCTAAGCAATTTCTTGAGATCCTGGCTCAAAACAAATTAAAAGGGCTGGATGTGTAGCTCAGTAGTAGAGCACTTACATAGTGTGTGAGGCCCTGCTTTCAATCCCATGTATTGGAAGGAAAAAGTCCACCACAGAGGAGTTGCTGCTGCCACTCACTAGGAGTGGATAGGGACACGGAATCCACGACCACGATGCTGAGGACATTTCCATTAAACAGATCACACAGCACCGACCATGCTTGAGGTTCCTATATGACCAAGTCCCTTAGCTCTAATTGTTTACATTGAAGTGGAGTTAGTGGCGTGTCTCTTAGAGCAAGTACCAGTGTGGAGAACAGGGCAAATGCCTAACTGGCTAAAAAGCAGAGATGTGAGTTTACCTCTCTGCCCAATCCTTTTAAAAGTCCTGGAAAGGATTCCGACAAATTCTTTGACATGTTCTCTAACTGCTTCAAACTTTAACATTGAGTATGATTTTAGAGGCAGTTTTAAAAGCAGTGTCCCCACACTCTATCTCTTTTGTGCTTTTGTATAACCTTGACCATGTTGTCAATAAAGTGAGGTCTACAAGCTACTTCTCTACACTATACTATGTCAACATTTCAGTTTGAAGTCTTGAAGTTTATCAGGCATTCCTACTGCACAGAATAGAAGCTTAATAAGCACATGCTAAATAATTTCTCTTAAAGACGACTTCTTTATTTGAATTGGAAGCTTATTAAAAGCATACACCTAAGAAAAATTCTTTAAAAAGTTTATCTCTTATGCTCCTAGGCAAAACTCTTTGCTCAGTGTTGTGCATGTGGTAGATAGTGTACCTCTGAGGGTTAATGAATGCATGACAGCAACAGAGGAAGCAGGAATGATGTATAGCCTTGTTCTTATGGATCTGTATTTCCTTGCTGTGTCTTCCCTCCCCACTTGAGGAACTCCTGCCACCACAACCTTTGCCATCTACCCCATGCTCTGGCACGGGCGAGGGCCACCTGAGTACTTCTGCTATATGGATTCATCCAAGGGTAAATCCCTGCCAAATAATTACTTTCCAGGAAACATACGACTCTTTTCTGTTTCTGTAATGCAGCCAGAGTGATGCGCCAACGAGCTATGTGCAAAGATGGATGTTACTCGTTCGTGCCATTGTATCAGAAAAAAATACCCCATCAGGCTGTTTGCCCATTAATTAAATTGCCTAGTGAGGATGGGAGAGTAGAGAAAGGATGTCAGCAAGCTGTTTGTTCCCATGTTTAAATGAATTTATATTCAACTTTGAAAGGGGATTATGATTTTTTTCTTCCTAGAAATTGAAACCATTTTATGAGTAGAAAGAGGAAAAGAAATGTGATTATGTGATTTCCTTTTTCTATTGAATTATTTTTACCCCTATTTGTCATTTTGATGTCTTCATTTAAAAGATGATCTTCCTTGAGAATAAAGGCTGGATCTTATTTCAGGATGATTGAAAGAAAGAGTTCTGGCCAAAGAATCAGAGAACCTACTGCTTCAGAATCATTAAAAGTATAAACATGGATTTCACTTTCCCAGGCCAAGGTGTCTGTTCTAAAAACATGGTAATTGTGAATGCCTTGTCTACCTTCTGAGAGATAGTACTCCTGAATGCTCTTTGAAAAACTATGAGCGCCGCAGATTATTTTTCAATATGTTAAGAATGAAGCCCTTTGTTTTCATTCTAAGATACTGCTGAGACTGATAATAAGCATTTTGTCATAAGAAGGACTGGAAGCCAGGTTAACAACCTAAGAATCCTGTGCAGACAAGACAGGAGAGCAAGCGTGGACGGGAAGGGAAGGAGGCAATACACTGCCCCCAAGTGGCGATTTGGGCCTGATGCCTGGAAGGTGGTGGACGGCGACGACCCCCGCCCCCCGTAAGACCCTTAGTGAAAAAAGGAAACAATCTAAGAAGAGGTCACACTCATCTCTCATAAGAGCATTTCAATACCATCGAGAAAAACAAAAATAATAACATGTTTTCACACTGTCAAATTGTGATCCAACTCACTGGCTTCCCTTTTAAGGCCTGCCACTTTATATTCAATTCACTGCTCGCTTGAACACAATGAAGTGTTTAGACTCCATTAAGAAACCTCAAAGAAAACAAACCTCGGGGCTTTAGAATTAGCAGGGAAGCGCTTTAAAAGCTTCGTGCACAAGCTATCATTTGTGCACTCGGAAAACCATTAGATCTTCCTCCTTCGGAAATACGTGTGATTCTTTAGCTTCTGATTTTAAACATTAATATTTTCTTACTGTGACCTCTATCCGCAAGAACAAATTTCCCACGCCTCAACAGACAATGCAATCAATTTCTGAGATACTGAGATGTGCACCAGATTTATAATAATCCAGTGACATATCTGATGGGCGGAAAACGGAGTCAGGAGCTGGGAAAGTGGGGTGTGCTTGAGTCGGAACACTTAGAGATGCAGTAAGATGCTTGAAGGCTCTGAACACGCTGTGTGGCTGAGAAAGGTGCTTGCAGCTGGATGATGGAGACACCGGAGGACCAGACTGAATAGCAGGAAACATCTTTTCTTTCCTCATGCTCCTAGAAAGCAGACTGGGCAAGCTCTTGAATTTGAACCTTAGCTCTATCACTAGCTGTGTGACCTTGGGAGTCAGAGAGTGGTTTCTTCAGTAGTCCTGAGACCAAAATTCACAGTAGCTCATATCAAAGTCACCAGTCTATTTAGCAAGACTAATGGTCCTCTTCTTTACTCATCAAGACTGGTTTTACTAGCTTCATAAGTTCTTAGTGTTCCTTGGAAAGGAGAAAGTAGTATAATAAATGTATATGCAAGGAAAATGGGCTTTCGAATCACACTGCCAGGGTTCAAGAGCCAGTCTCATTACCTTCACTAGGTGCCTGTCTCCCTTTGCTGCACTGGGAGTGAACCCAGAACCTCATGTGTGGTAAGCAAGCCCTCTACTACTGAACTAGAGCTCAGCCCTTTTTCCCCCATACTTTTAAAATTTTAAGACAGGATCACATTAAGTTGTCCTGGCTAGCTTTGAACTTGTAAGCCTCTTGCCTCAGCCTCCTGGGTAACTGGGATTACAGGCATGCACCACTGCACTCAGTTTACTGGTCTTTTATTGTCTCTATAAGCCACAGTTTCTCCATCTATGCCTGGTACAGAGTAAGCATGCAATAAATGGCAGTTTATTACTTACATCCTTGATATTTGAGACACGATAACATGATGCCTGATCAAGTTGGGAAAGGTTAGGGAATCAAAACAGCACTTGTATAAAAGATTGAAAGGTCTTTCACAGACTATTTGACTTTATATTTCTATTTCTAAGAAATAGAATTACTGTAGTTGCATTTATTCCTAGTCACAAAAGTGATGCATGAACACAATATAAAATTTGGATATTTTATATTGGCACAGAAATAGCATTGTTACACTCGCTTCAGCAGCACATATGCTGAAATTGGAGTGATACAGAAGATCAGCATGGTCCCTGCACAAGGACGACATGCAAATTTGTGAAATGTTCCATATTTTTAAAAAAAATGAAAATAATAAAATTTTTAAAAGCCATTGTTATTTATTTGATGTATAACAGTCCTTAAATATCAAAATATATGTATATATTTTGAACAAAACAGGATTCATACTACATAAATTTTATTATCAGCTTTTTTCACTCAATAATATAGTGTGAACATTCTGAAATTTGTTCTTTGAAAACAAGGTGTTTATTTCTATATATATTTTACTATGGATATGTAGTAAATTAATCAATATATGTCATTAAACATTTAGATTGTTTCAAGTTTTCCCTATAGAAATTCTGATGGCTATTTCTTAGTTGTAAAAATCACAGTAGAGGAAGATAGGAAGATTTTAAGAATTTTGATTCATGTTGCCAGATGTCCCACTTGAGAAGTGGTAACAGTTTACATTCTGCTAATAGCATTTTTAAAAATCCATTTTTCTGAATAGTATAAAAATGCCACTTTGATAGGTGAAGATGAGATCATCCTCATTTTGATTTTCATTCATTTTGATCTCATTCATTTAGATTTTGCATTTGTTGAATTCCTAAATATGTTTTAAATATTTAAATATCATGTCTCAATTTAAACTTGTTTTAAATATATTTATTTGTCACTTGCTTTTATTTTTGGTGACCTCTATTCATGAGATTCTTTGCCCATCTTTGTTGAGATGTTCTATTTTTTTCTTAATTTTTTAGAGCTCTTATTTGTAGGATATCAATCTTTTGTCTTTCATATACGTTGAAAAGTTGAAAGAGGGGTTAAGCCTTCATTTCCCAATTCTCATAGTAAATGAAGTTAAATGGAAGAAAGAGAATACATACATAGTTTACAAGTTTGTTTTTAAAATACCTAAATATGAAGAAAAATACTATAAGGAGCCTAGTAAAAAGTTAATAATTTTCTTTTTTGTACTTTTTCCTATTTCCCCAATTTTCTACAAAGGACACACTTAAATTACAATTATTGTGTACTTTTTCTCCCAAGTAGGTAGTAAGTTCCTAAGGGACAGATATACTCCATTTATCTCCCACAGTAACCAATAAATGTCAAATAAATAAATAGGTAAAATAATATTTTCATTTTATTTGACCACAAAAGCTTTAAATTCTCAGTGATGTTTTCCTGTGCAACTGTCACTGTGGTTTTTGGTTAGCTGACGTAAAGGGAGAGGAATTAGTTTAAGAAATTAGTTTTAGATAAGGCAGCCAGTGGTAGTCAGGGCCCATCATAGAAAGTAATAAGTGTCTTCAGCTTTGAAGCTTTCAATGAACATCATCGATTAACTCCCTTGTCCCCATAAAGTTTTCTTCCAGACTTGCTCATGAGATACAGGAATCCACTGACACAAAACACAGGAATATGTCACAACCTCACTCACAGCCTACTGCTAGGCAAAATTTCATTCAAATAAAAACTTTATTCTTTACTTTTTTTCTTAGAAAAATCAGTCAGCTTGTCATTGCTGTCACTAATGATGATAAAGAATCGGGACCTTAGACTTCCGGTGTGGATATAAGACCCCAGCAGCTAGGGACAAGAGAGGGTGATGGATAGAGAAAGTGATCTATCAGCAACCTACTGCTCTCCTGGCTCCAGGTTGATACGTAAATTTCATTTCCAAGAATAGAAGTAAAGCCGGGCGTGGTGGCTCAGGCCTGTAATCCCAGCACTGGGGAGGCAGAGACAGGCGGATCGTTGTGAGATTTAATACATGCAAGAAGATGCCCAGTTGAGGTTGGTGATTTACTCAAGGTTATCCAGATCCCTGCAGCCCGGCTTTGCTCACTACTAGCTCTGCTGAATTTAAATAACATTGTAGCCCAGCCTGGGCTACAAAGTGAGCTCAAGGCCAGCCTGAACGGCATAATGAGACTCTGTCTCAAAAACACCAGGGCTGGGGATCTAGCTCAGCGGCCTACATGCCTGCCTGGCAAGCACAAGGTCGTGAGTTCAATCCCTGGTGCCACACACACACAAAAAAAAGAATAGAAGTAAAAGGAGATTTCTAGGATTACTTTGTATCTTGGCTTGTTAGGAATGCACCAAGTGAAATCCTTCATATGTATAATGAGGCACTGGTAGCTATCACAAGGAATGATCAAGACAGGTTAATTGAGTTTCTTGAAAGGTAGGCAAAGGCAACTGCTAAGTAATATTGAAAAATGATTCAGAAATAACATTTCATTTAGCCAAATTGGGGTCACATTTGTCAGTGTATTAGAATCAACTATTGTAATAATTTTGCCTCAAATAGAAATGAATTAGAAATCAAACACTTTGAGAATAAATTCCAGATGTGGGCAGTGACATATCGGGTATTAGAACGTGCCATGCTGTGAGCAGCTAAGCTGGTCATTGGCAGACTGGAGTACTGACTCCCTTGAAAGACTTCTTCCTAAGTAACAGATCATGGCCTTCTTAGAAAAGTGCTCTGTGATATCCTCATTGATCAGCCTTCAAAAGACAGCAGAGTAGTTGAGAAGGGGCAGGGCAAGGCTGAAGTCAGACGACTTCCCAGGTTGATGAAGATTTGCCAAGTGCTCCATTCAGTTGGAATTTGGGATTCCAAAGATATCCACTGTAGTTGCATGGTATGGTTTTTCTAGTCCGCCCCTTTCAATCTCTTTTTTTCCTCTTTCTCTTACATCCTCCCCTTGACACCTTCCCCATCCAACTTGCTGTAATATCCTCAATTTCCTTACTTTGCGGGGAAAAAAATGTATTGTCAAATAAATCACAGTGTTCAACTGGCATATCAGAGGTATTGCAGAAAATGTCTTTTGTCTCTGGACAGAAGACACTTAGAAAAATCTCACCCCATTATCTTGCAGGTGATTTGTCTTTTGAATACCCTTATTCCATGTAGAGAATCCCAAATGACAAGTACAAAGAGGAATGGTTCATTTGGAACATATATTAATAATGTAACTTTATTTTCTTAGGATATTAATTAGTGATACTCTAATTGCTGAATTTAAATGACATAAACTGATAGATATAAAAGTCACTTTTTGAAAAGAAGATTTGCACATATTTCATTTTACCCAAATAGCCACCTCTATGATTTCTTTGAGTGTAGAAAAAGTCTGTAGTTACAAGTGCTTTTGCATACATTTTCTCATTATGTGTTAAGGCACAATAGGTAGGTCTTTTCCCCTGCTTTCTGAATGAAGATTCCCAGTTGGGGTTGGGGATTTACTCAAGGTTATCCAGATCCCTGCAGCCCGGGTTTGCTCACTACTAGCTCTGTGCATCTTTATAGCTCCATGCTGCATTCTGTTGTTTAAAGCAAAATGGAAAACAGCACATTACCCTTGGCGCTCTTGTGGCTATGTTACACAGTATTTGGCTTGGTTTTGCACCTAGGCACTCTTTGAAATGTGATTCTGAGCTGGGAAAAAGGCTATTTTAATACATGCAAGAGAGGCTTAGTTGAATTTTTCCTAGTCTATGCCTATGACTAAGAGAACACGATGTCTCAAGTAATTGTTCCTGCAGTACTTTGATGTTTGTTTTGCCTTTTTTTTTTTAAATCATGAAAGGAAGGATAATTGACTTTCTAAATATGCTGTAAATATATAGTAACAGTTTAGGAAAGGTAGGTTGGTTTAAAATTATTTTTAAAAAGATGATAAATGAAGGAATGCTTCTGTAAGTTTTGAGTTAGAGGCAGCTTGTATTCCTCAATAAAAAGTAGTGGAAAAAACTAGTACATCTTTCATAGAAAATACTGCAAAAGTTAGAAAACCTTCTTGCTTCTGTCTTGCGAGCAGGCATGCCTCAGCCCCAGTGAGGAGCCTAACGCAGCAAGCCACCACTGTGAATACACAGCAGGAAATCTGGAAAGACAAGGCAGCGGTAATCAGGAGCAGCTCTCTAATCTCCAAGAAATGTATCCTAAAACGCAGCACACCACAACAACTGCTGATGTGGAATTACTAAGTGTATTAATGTTACCAGGATCAGTTTACTCATAGAGACATTTCCTGGCTCCACATAGCTTTAAAGTATTTAAGACTCTGGAAAATTTTATGATCAATTATAACAAAGACGAAATCATCGCTGATGCTGTGCTTAGTAATTGAGGTAAGATTTGACCAGGATATTTTTAGGTCTTCCAAAGAACAGAATCCTGAACCACACAGCATTAAATAAATGGGGTTTCCAGCAAATGAGGGTGAGAATTTTGTCAGAATTCAAGTTCACCTTGGGCTTAGGAATTCTCACCTCCTTGGAATCACTGACATCACAGGCATATTTTCTAAATTGAGAATTTCGGTCTCTTGCTTTATTTTTGAAGTCTTTAAAAAAAGCAAAACTAATAACCTGTTGTATGCCTATTATTATGTGGCAGCTGTAGAGTACAGAAAGCCAAGTGGGTGACTCACTGTCCTTTGAATACCACTCAACTTTCTGGTCCCTGCACCTTCTTCTCTGCCATTCCTCATATCATGGCCTGCTCCCCCACCCCTCCTGGCCACTGAGGGCGTCACACCGAGCCCTGGAGCCTCAACTCCAGCAGAAAGTCTTGTCTTCCTTTCCCAAGTCAGTGCTGTCACCTCCTCTGAACTGGAGCCCTCACCGTCTGCCCTACACATTAATAAGCTGGCATATCCTCTCTGGCTTGACTAATTACCTTTTCCGACCTACCTCTAGGAACAAACTGGAAGTATCCTCAGTGAAGGCACATCATTTCTTTTCTGTTGTTTTTCAAATTTCCCGATAGTGTACCAAATAGGTACTCAAAAAAATTCTATCGACAGTTTTATAACTCATAATCCCCAAGTGCTTGGAGATAGGACTGTGTTAGTCAGGGTAGCAGAGCCGTTATTTCTCTCTAACCTCTGGTCGAAGGTCCCTGTTGGACTGTGGATTCCTGCTGTTCCAGTCTCTCAGAGCAAGGTCAGGGAGGAGAACCAATGTTTACTTTGTAGCTCTATTTGAATGTCTGTTCCTTCTTCTTATCTGTAGCTGTTATCCCAACCAGTGGCAAGGACATAATTAAGAATTATGAGGATTCAGGAGGGCTGAGCATTTCAGCTTAATGGAGTGCCAAGCCCAGCTCCAAGAAGGCCAAGGAGATAAGAGGCAGAAAATACTGCTTCCAACTGGGGAGGGGCCCTCTTTCCTACCTGAGAGGTTCAGGGTGGGGTCACAGGTCCTCTTACTGCCTCCTTAATGGGACTTGATTCACCAGCTGTGAGAGGGGAGCAAGGCAAATGATCCTGGCTCTTGGTTTACAAATAAGGCTCTTTCCCTAGAAGAGCTGACAAAGCGGAGGAAAAGGGAGCAGGGGAGGGGGGAATAGAGACAGGGCAGGAACTTATCTACGAGAGTCAGTGAGGAGCCCACTCAGTGGAAAGGAGATCAGAGAGGATAAGAAAGTTATCTAAGGGGGGGGCACTTTTGCCAGAGAGCCCTTGCAGAAAAGATCCAATTACATGGGAGAAAATATTAGGGGAATTTTTACCTGACCCTGCAGTAAGTTTTGCTGAGTTAAGGGGTAAGTACAGTAATAGATTGGAATTTTCATGATCTAAGGAGTCTGTGAAGGCTCAGGCTACACAGGGAGACAATAAGTACAGAAGTGAGGATTGAGGACTTGGAGTAGAAGGAGCTGGGTTCAAATCTCAGCTATGTGTCCCTGGCCCATTTCTATCACTGAGAGTCAGTTCCTCACCTGCAAAAGTATCCACCACAAAGTATCACACAGAGAGGATTAAATGAGATAATAGAAACAGTTAGTGCAGACCCTGGCATTTAAATTGTAATTCTGTCCATATAGAAAGATGGGATATTTCTTAATCTCTGTTTAGGTAATTCTGGCTTTCGAGTTCCCTGGGGTGCCAAGGAGAGACGAGACAGACAGAAATTCCTCATGGTGGGACCAGTCAATGCATTTCTAGGAGCCGAGATGTCTAATAATATTGCATTTGAAATTATTTCTTGCCCCGGGCGATAGTAGCTCTGTCTGTTCTCATTAGCCACTACATCTTTCGAAAAGTCTGTTATGCGGAACTGCTTTTTGTTAGTGATGCTTCATAACAGAGAGGAGGCAGGCTATGCCTGAGCTTTGGCTATCTTAAGTGGAAAGAAAGGGAGCAAGCCTCGAGGACCGGAGCAGGAAGCAGGATTTCAGAGCCACGGTGACAGATGCTTTAAAGAGGGTAACTGTGTTTCCATAGTGAGCGGCGAAGGGAAGAGGCTCAGGAAAATGGACTTGATAATACCCAGGTTGCCTAGCACATTCACAATCATCAGAGATAAAAGTAGCCCAGAAATACCTTTAGTTATTGAGCTAATAAAACCAGAGCTGAGAATTGATAGGACAGCTTTCTTGGGCCCTCTGCCCGGTAGTAGTTTATCACTTCTGATTACATTAGGTGACTCACCTAGAATCCCTCTAGCGCATTCTAATTAGTTTTTACCCACTAAGTTTATAAGACTAGCATACTGAGTGTCAGCTGTGGCTCTTTCTCCTTTGAGCAACAGGAAGGTCTCCCTAAGTGGCCAGCCTCAGGTATAGGCTAGATGCAAATTAATAATAGCAAAAAGTGATTTGGCTCAAAATGGAGCAATGTCTTTTACAGTGCTCTTGTATTGTGTCCAGGGCTGCACCGAGTCTCCCTGACTGGCTGTCAGCACCCACCATGAAATAATTCACAAGACCCCTCAGATGATATCCCAGCCCTGATGGCCACTACCCTGACTCCTGCCTGCCTCTAGGGCAGTGTGCTTGTGCACCCGGGCCTCCCTCTCATTTGGGAAGGAATAAGGCTCTTACTCTTTTCAGGCGATGAGTTTGTCCTGAGGTATGGCTGAATCTCCCCACTGTGCTCATGATGTCTTCTCCAAGGTAAGCCTTTCTATCAACAGCAAGAGCTGCATGGCTGCCATCATCATTTCCTGCTCTTAAATAAATAAATCCAGTCCATCTCAGGAGTAGCTTGAAAGCCTTTGCAGGCATCCATCCAGTCCCACTCATTCACTTTGCTACTTATCTACTGTTATCTTCTCTATCCTCTCTTTCTATTCGTCTTCCTCCCCAACTTTAGCTGCACACTTCAGCTACTGCCTTTCCTGTTGGAACTGATTCCTGTTACTCTGACCTCAGTACCTCTTTGGCCAGAGCCCCAGATTTCCTCCACCTCAAACACCAGGGCCTGGATGGAAACCTGTAAAATTCTAAGCAGCGAGAAACGTGTAAGCTATAAACTTTAAATTAAAAACCACAAAATACAAACCCCACAAAATACAAATAGTCATGTAAACACTGTTTTTGAGTAGCAAATGTTTTCTTGCCCAAATGTTTCGGAGGCCTGATGTGCTGAGACCCTGGGATGGCTCTCATTCATGCTCCTTCCCATCCCTATGCTCTGCTCAACCCCCAGCTGTGAGGACCCTTCAGCTGTGGCCACTGGCCCAGCCTTCCTCCGAGAGTGCAGAGACCACCAGGGTTCGTGGGCCCACCACAGGCCTTGCTTCTTACCTAGCACTTCTCCTCCCTCCCCTTCATCTGAGACACTGGGTATATCTCTTTGATCTCAACTCACTTTCATTGAATTGATTGCTACTCAAGGCTTTTTTCAACAAAGATATCTAAAGCACCCAGTGATAAGCACTACATTAGAGGAATGTATTGATTCTGCTTAACAGTCACTTCTTCCTTCAGTCAGGCCCAGTATCCCTCTGACACGAGGGATAGAGAGAACAATTTAAGCAACAGGCTGCAACAAGAGTTCTAAACCCAAACAAATTTATACGGGTCACTAAAACATTCATCATTTCTCACTGCCAGGCTGTGAATGTCAGTTGACATGGTCATGCATAATTTATCATCTAATTGATGTGACCAAAGTTCATGAAAGAAATAACAGGAACATGGAGAAGACCTCTCTCCTTGCCTGTCTCCTTCTTCTCCCCACCCTACCCCATCCGTTTCTTTTTATTAAAGTGCATTCACACTTGGACTTACTTTTTTTTAAAGAGAAAAACATATAAAATAAAATTTCAAAAAAAGATAATAGGAAGATAACAATGGTTAATAAATTGTGTATTATCTTTAAATTAGTTACTCAGCATACAAAATATAGACATTTAATTATCCAAACGATGCCAGCACAAACCTTTCTTTTCAACAAACTAAGAGAAATTAGTAGGATAACTATCTTAACTATCATATATATATATATTTTTTTTTTTGCTTTTCCCTTCCTTCTTTTCTCCATTCCCCCATCCCAGTTTCTCTTTCCTTTTGAAGTTTCTTCCCATTTTACAATATTTACTGTTCATTTTGGATCTTATTTACTCTTTCAGCTTCTCACAGTAGGGCGACAATATGATGTTTACACATGTGCATCTGCTTTATTTCACTTATGAGTATGGTCTCAAGTTGCACCGTTTACCTATGAAAGTCTCAAATTTATCCTTCTTTATGGCTGAGTAGTATTTGATTGTATAAAAACACCGACTCTTTTTTTATCCATTCCTCAGTTGATGGGCATTTGGGTTGTTTTCAAGATCTAGCTATTACAAATTGTGCTGCTATAAACATGGGTGCATATGTATCACTATGGTATGATGCTTTTAATTCTTGTGGGAAGATACTCAGAAGGGGAATAGCTGGGTCAAATGACACCTGCAAATCCTAATTTTCTGAGGAATCATCACATTGATTTCCACAGGGCTTGCACTAGTCGACACTCCCACCAACAGTGCAGAAGGGTTCCTTTTGCTCACAGACCCTCCAGCATTTGTTATTGTTTGATTTCTTGATAATAGCCATTCTTTCCGAGGTGAGATGAAATCTCAGTGTGGCTTTAATTTGCATCTCTCGAATGACAAATGATGCTGCACGCTTTTTCATGTATTTATTTGCTGTTTGCAATTTTTCATCTGAAAAGTTTGTATTCACCTCATGCCCATTTTTGGATTGGATCTTTAAATTTGGGAGGTCTGATTTTTTTTGAGTTCTTTGTATGTTCTCAATAGTAATCTTTTGTCTGAGGAACAGCTGGCAAACATTTTCTCCCACATTGTGGGCTGTCCCTTCACTCTGTTGGTGGTTTCTCTTGCTGTGCAAAAGCTTTTTAATAAGATGAGATACCAGTTGTTGATTCTTCGTGACAGTTCCTGTGCGATCGGGGTTTTATTCATAGTCTTTGCCTACGCCAATGTCTTTAAGAGTTTTACCTGTTCTATCTTCCAGCAGATTTAATGTTTCCATTTTAATATTTAGATCTTTGATCCATTTTGGACTTCCTTTTTTATGCCCTACTCCAAGCTTTTACTTCATCACTTCATCCTTTGTGGCATGATCCTCTCTAAACTTCTTCCCAGAACTTTCTTTCAATAAAATCAAACTATTGGACCATTTTGGACTCTGCTTTTAATTCTTCATTTACTTCCACTGCACCCAGTTTCCTTGTGAGAGTCTCATATCTATGTACAGGAAGTGTCATGCTTGCTTAATGGGGCATGCGGCCCTTCCAAAACCCTCACACTGCCTATCAAGATTTTCCGTATTCTCGACTTCCTGTCTCTTTTCCTACAGAGTCTCAGTGTGCCAGATACTTTTCCTCTAACTTGCTCTTTTAATTGATTTATTTTATTTCTTCTAACTGTGATACCTTTAAGATATTCTCTTCAGAATTTTCTGATAGCTCACCCCTATCCATTCCATGATAGAAACACATGTGGTAGGAGGCAAGGGGAATCAGCCAGCCTAATATTTTGAAGAGGATTTAGAAATTTTACTCAAAGAGAGATATTTTAATTGTATCATGATAATGAAATTCTTGAGTTGACAAAGGGTTAGATCAGATAGAGGAAGCAAAACCAGCTACGTGAGAAACATAGCAGTTTTCTAGGTCCAATCTCACAAAAGTACCACAAACCAAGTGACTTATAGAAAGATACTTATTGTCTCAGAGTTCTGGAGGCCAGAAATAAAAAAAATCAAGGTGTTGGTAGGTTTGTGTCCCCTCTGCAAGAATAGGAAAGTATCCTCTCTTGCTTCTTCCAGCTCCTGGCTTGCTGGCAGTCTTCAGCATTCTCTGATGTGCCACTCAAATCTCTACATAGCCATGTAGTCTTCTCTGTGTATCTCGTTCCCTACAGGCCCTGCCTAATCCACTATGATTTCATCTTAACTAATTACATATGCAATGATCCTGTTTCCAGGTAACATCATGGTTCAGAGGTACTGTGGAATTAGACATCAGTATATCTTTTTTTTTTTCAAACTAGCTGTCCATACTATCACACATAATAGAATCAAATAAAACAAAACAGAATGAAACCAATCAAAACAAAAGAATGGAAGCATTATAGAATTTCAAAACAAGATAATAAGAAATCAACAATGGTTACCATAATACATTCTATTATCTTCAAAATAGCTGCCCATACCATCAGACACAGTAAAATCTAACAAAACAAGACAGAATAAAATCAAGCCTAATAAAATTATGAAAGCAATGCAAGAATTCAAAACAAGGTAATAGGAAATTAACAGTGGTTACCACTTTCTTAGAGAGACATAATTCAACCCATAATAATGGAACATACCTATTCTGAGAAAAGTTAACAGTTCGATTTGACAGGAAAGTTGGGTAAGACTAGAGATTAGCAGACAATATAAACAACTCAGCAAGTGAAATATTTGGAGAGCAAAACTATGGACTAACAAACTTAGTTTAACAAGGTAAAAGTCTTTGTGTCTCTCATTCCAGCCTACTGGGCTTACAATTTTTTTTGTCATTGACCAAAATTAAAATAGAGAGCTATCACAAATAGGTGAGCCAATAATGTTTCCTCTATCACTCACTCCTTCAATAATATTTAATGAGCACCATGTATAAAGTCCAACCTTACATTATTGGATTTCAATGACAAATAGGACAGATATGACTTCTGCTGTGCCAGAAAATGACACAAAGTGTGATCCTCCTAGTCTCCAGTCATGACCTTCCTTATAACAACATTTTAAAGCATTTCAAAGTAGGAAAATTAAAAGCAGGCAAGTGGCAAAATTATAATACAGGAAATCACTTTGAAAGCAGAAAAAAATTAGACATATCCCCACCCTGTGAGTGCCAAGCCTATGCAAACCTTTTCTTATGTCAAGGCCAGTGCCCTTTGTGGTATCAGATAACCAACTCCTCCGCACTGCTAAGATATGCTTGTCATTCCCATAATGAAAACAGAAAGCCCTCAAGTGACCCTGCTGGAAGGTGACAATATAACACATTGTCCAGTACCCAGTCAGTAGCTGAAGTTTAAGAGACACAGTGGGAAACACAAAGTTACCTCTCCCATGCACTAGGAATAAATGAACCGTGCCTGGACAAGCACAGTGTGTTGGAGGTAAGCCTTCAACTCTAATCTGCAGCAGACTTGGTGGAAAATTGTGAGCTGTCTCAAGTTTCCATAAAAAAGAAGGCATTACTGACATGTGACTCAGTGCAATTATAGTCACTAAAGTTAATATTTTCCATAAACCACAGATGGCCTCTGATTTGGGCTATCTTTGCAGAAATTATGGCCTAGTTCTATAAAGTACTAACAGAATTGCCTTTCAAAGTACTAAGTAAGGGGCCGGGGATTTAGCTCAGTGGCATAAGTGCCTGCCTAGCAAGCACAAGGTTGTGAGTTCGATTCCCAGTGCCAGAAAAAAAAAATTAACCAAAGTACTAAGTAATTTCAACTATGAAAGTAGCACACACCTGTAATCCCAGCACTCTGGGAGGCCAAGGCAAGAGGATCACAAGGGCAAGCCCAGCCTGGGCAATTTATCAACTTAGCAAGACCCTGTCTCAAAATAAAAGAGAAAAAGAGGTTGAGGGGTGTAGCTCAGTGTGAAGGCCCTGGGTTTCATCCCCAGTACCAAAAATGAACAAACAAAAGCAACAACAACAACAAAAATCAAGGTGCTAAGTAATTTCAAAGTAATAATGTGCACAAGGCGGCTCGTCTTATCTTTTAGCAAGCAGTTCATCTCATCATTTTACTCTTCATTCCCTGGGAGGGAGTTTTCACAAATAGAAGGAAGAAAAAAACAAGAGCCGGGCGTGGTGGCTCACGCCTGTAATCCCAGCACTCGGGAAGCTGAGACAGGCGGATCGTTGTGAGTTCGAGACCAGCCTGGGCTACAAAGTGAGCTCAAGGCCAGCCTGAACGGCATAGTGAGACCCTGTCTCAAAAACAGGGCTGGGGATCTAGCTCAGCAGTCTAAGCGCCTGCCTGGCAAGCGCAAGGTCGTGAGTTCAATCCCTGGTGCCGGGGGAAAAAAAAAAACAAAAAAAAACGAGAGAAAAAAAGTAAAGTATGAACACCATGAAGGATGTCCCTCTCTTTCCAGAAACACAGTAAGATTTCATTTTGCAGCCTGTTTTGAAGTTGGGCATGACCACGTGATTTACTTTGGCTACTGAAATGTGTGCAGAAGTGACCTTTGTCACTCCTGAGTGAAAACTTTAAGACCCAGTGCACAATTTGCTGCCATAGGCATTGTGGAAACATGTATCAGGATGGATCATGTCTATTTAAATTGGTCCCTGAGTGATTCTGATTAACTAGGCCTCCCCGTGTGAGTGAAAATCAAAGATTTGTGGGGTTAGGTCATTGAAGTTTAGGGGTATTTTTGTTACTGTCACATAATCTACCCTATCGTGATTTGTATCAGCAGTGAATTCTTCATATTAGTACCTGCTAACCAACAACCCAACACATTCAGTGTTCGTGAAACAGAGTTCTTGGATGAATGGTGCTCCCCAAAGGAGATTTTCTTGAGTGTGCACCTCCCAGGGTAGGTTTGTGAGCCAAGATTGGGCTCCAGATAGGTTATAAAGGTTTTAATTGGGAGTTACTAGAATATATTAACTAATCAATTGTAATAGATGCTTTGGATAACTATGAATGACTTCAATATGACAAATGTTAATAAAACTTATTAGTTACTCCTCAGCAGTGAAGTCCCAAGGATATTATGAAGAGCCAAGGGAAAAAGGAAAAAGATGAACACGAGGCCAAGCGAATGCCACTTAAACACGTTGTAGCCAAAGAGTTAATGACAAATGCACCCATTTTCTTCCTGTTCTCAACTCCTTAGAAAGCCAGTATGCTCACCTATTGTCACCAACACTTCTGCACTTCTATGACTGCCACGGTTACCTAAAATCGTTTCCTGGGCAAGGCGGAGTGCAAGGAAGAGCACAGTATTCCTTTAGCCTAGAAAATTTGACAATTACTCTTGCATGGCTTTCTCACTTCACCCCTTGTCTTTTGTTTTCCTTCCCTTACCCCAGCCTACTGTCTGTGAGTGCGCCTGAATGGCATTTTCATGGGCTGCATTTGCCACCAATGCCCGCTTCTCTCTTTTTTCCTTGTCAAATTTGACCACTCCTCGGGCCTTAACTCCCATCTCCAAGAAGCACTGGAGCCTTTCTCTTAAATCCAGTCCTCACCAACTTTCTTCTTTTTTGAGTTCCTGTAGCAGTAATAATCCAGACTACATCATTTAGTGTTAGATTTTGTAACGCCTTTCGTGTACACCTGTCCTGTCTTCCAATCACTATGTGGATCTGCGCACAACTCAAGAATTTCTTTCCTTCCCTGTCCCATTTTCCTGTCTTGTTTCTTCATAAACAACTTGCTCTGTACCATGCACTGAAACACAACATAAACAGACCTTTCTATTAAAAGCAAAAAAGCATGGCCACTTAATACACCCAGAATAGCTCAGATATTACCTCTGCTTATGAATGATCTTCTCATAAAAGCATGACATATGTAAGATGCCTATCACCCAGACACTATTTTACTACCAAATGTTGGAAAAGGAAAAAATTACATATTTAAGATAAATGTTATCACAAATAGGTTTCACTTATATCTTCTGGATATTTTATATGAAATTATGGCTCTATAGATCATCTAAAAAAAGTGTCAATTAAAAAGAGAAATTCTGAGAGCCTTCCACTGAGATGTTTTTAGTTACATATATGAAGCACAAATGCAGGCTCCATGCCTTCGAAGTCTTTGTATGCTCATAAAATTGGAAATGGTAATTAGATGTGGTAAATTGTCAATAAATTTTCACTGCTTTTTCACTTTCCCTACAAATTATCTGATTTTTGGTTTTTTGGCCAAACTCTTTTTTTCAATTCAAGATCTGGCTTTTATTTCTCACTTTTGGTTATGTTGTATGTACATCCATGTGGCATAGACTTACATAACTTGTGTGTGTGTGTGTGTGTGTGTGTGTGTGTGTATTTAAGATTTTTTTAGGAATATTTGAATATGGAAGACTGCATACAAGGTGATATTTGTTAGCTTTCTTAGATACAATGATGGTATTATGCTTTTATAATATTTATTTTTAAAAGATATTTGGGGTTGAAGTATCATGACTTCTGCAACTTTTCTTTGTTTGTTTTTTGTTTTTTGTTTTTTTTGTGTGTGGCACTGGGGTCAAACTCACAACCTCACACTTGCCAGGCAGGCGCTTAGGCTGCTGAGCTAGATCCCCAGCCCTTGTCTTTTTGAGACAGGGTCTCACTATGCAGTTCAGGCTGGCCTTGAGCTCGCTTTGTAGCCCAGGCTGGTCTCAAACTCACAACGATCCACCTGTCTCAGCCTCCCAAGTGCTGGGATTACAGGCGTGAGCCACCACGCCCGGGTCTTTTTTTTTGTTTGTTATTTTTTTGTAGTACTGTACTATATATTGAACCCAGAGCCTTTGCACTGAGCTACATCCCCACCCTTCTTCTTTTTTTTTTTTTTTTGAGACTGAATCTTGTTAAGTTGCTAAATTAACCAGGCTGGGCTCTAATTTATGATCCTCTTGCCTCAGTCTCCCACAGTCCTGGAATCACAGCATACACCACCACATCTGGCTTTATTTTTAAGCAGTCCATTAAATCTGGCATGGTGGCACATGCTTGTAATTCCAGCAAATGGGAGGCTGAGGCAGGAGGATCGTTTTGCATTCAAGGCCAGTCTGGGTTACATAAAACAAAGGACAGGCCAGCCCAGGCTCTCAAAAAACAAAACAACAACTGTCAAAAAAAAATCCATTAAAAAAGATTGAGAGATGAAATATGGCAAAATGTAAACCATCCTTGAGAATGGGAGGTAGATATTTGAGTGGTAATTTACTATTCTGCCAGTTTTTCTGTGTATATGAAAATGTTTACAATACTCATCTGATAAAAAAGAAATTGTCATGAAAAAAATCGGAAACAGAAACATCAACATTCAGACCAATTAAAATAGCCAGTGTTGTGTGTTTGTGTACAAATGTGTGATGGTATCTCTGTTGTAACGTTTATAAGGCTATTATATAGCCGCATTTGAAGCACTCAGAAAAATGTTACTATTTTCTTGACTCATTTGGGGGTTGAGGGAGAACATGTCTAATTCTGTAGCTCAAATAATGGCTTAATGATATTCATGGTCATCTGACATTTGAAAATATGGACATTAAAAACTTGTAATCAAATGTCAACCAGAAAAATAAGTACATAATTTAATTTTTAGGCCAGGCATGGTGGCGCACACCTGTAATGCCAGCACGCAAGAGCCTGAGGCAGGAGGGTTGCCGAGAGCGGGGATCACAAAGTAAGTTCCAACCCAGTATAGTGAAACCCTGTCTCCAAAAAGACCAAAATTTTTTTTTAATCTAAAGAAATTTTTGGAAAAATTAATTCATTCAAAGATATTTGAATGGTTTTTCATATTTTAAAGAAATATGTAAGAAACTGTTTACATCTGATTGTGTCTACCTGATACTCCTTTGTACACATACACACACACACACACACACACACACTGAGGACTACACACAGGGCCTTCACCCTGAGCTACATCCCTGGTCCTTTTCGACTCTTTTTTTTTTTTTTCAGGCAGAGTCTTGCTAAGTTGCTAAATTGCTCAAGTCACACTCAAACTTTTGATCCTCCTGCCTCAGTCTCCAAGACTGCCGGAATTATAAACATGTACCACCACACCTGGTTGCTAAAATCTGATCAACGCTTCTAGGCATAAGTGCCACGAAATTAAAGTCATGGTTTCTCCAGGATGATACTCAGCTGTGGCCAGCAATGTGAGCAAAGAGGAGACATTTCAATGAATGCCAACTAAAAGAAAATTTAGCGAAAGAAAAATTTTAATTTTGGCACATTTTCATTTGCTGTCTTTTAAACTTTAATAAACATGTCAAGATACACATGCTAAACATTTTATCTTTTATTGTGCATTTTAGAAAGTTAATTTGAAGTTTCCCAAAATATTTGGGAGGAGACATAAGAACTCAGGAATGGCAGAAATGTTAACTCACAAGAAAGAAAAGAAAATGCAAACAGCAAACAACAATGAGAAAGGAGCAATGACGTAGGTGCAGAGCTAAATTTATCTCAGTCTACACTGTATGGCCTCTATTCCTTATTGTAACGTTCAGAATAATGAGAGTATTTGTCAGAACATTTTCTTTTAACCACGCACATTTTTAACAAAGACTGTTTTCTTCTTTCCTTAGTTTTGGGGTGATAGGTCTAAAGAAGTATCACACTTAAGAATTAGGTTGCTGTTTGAAATAATGATACAGTTACAAAAACAATTGTTCCAGTCACTGTGTCATTGTCTTTTCTGAGCATTAAGCACCCCGAAAGACAGAAATACAGTAACCCAGACAGAGCGTCACACCGGTAGAATACAAACCTGGCTCTATATTGCCATCATCTGGTCAGTTTATATATTACACTTCGGCTCCACCTGTGCTTGGCAAGATGATGGGTGCCTGAAATCTTGAACACACCAAAGAGGAGATTCAAACACGCAGGACTCATTTTCTACATAAAGAAATATTTCTTAAAGGCACATATATTAAGTATGTTTTTCCTTTCTGGATTCTTTATTATTCAAACCACTGTCTGAAACCTGGAAATTATATTGATAGGAAAATTTGTTTTGTAATTTCAAATTCAGGGATACTTTCTTTAAATATCTTTACTTTCACTGCACCTGTGAACAGTTAAATATTTTAATTGACTGATATTTCTTTTTCCATTTAATGAATTCTGAGCACAGTGTGTCCAGAATGTTTAGAAGATCTGACAGTTAAATCTACTTGTCACTCGCTTAAATGTAAAGTCTAGGGCACTCACTTAATATTTGAGGGGCCCACTCTAGAAAATAATGATGCTCAATTGAGGACTTCTATGGGGAACAATGTTCAGCTTTTAAAAAAACCCTATCATTTGGTTTCAGTGTGTACCACAAGATGTACCACTTAATGTTACTATCTGGTTTGAGATTTTAATTGTTTCACGAGTACCAATCTTGTTTCTTCAACTAAAATTTAAAGTTACTTGATGGTAAGGATGATATCATACTCCACGGCCTTTGTACCTTTTATTGTATTACATTATCTGGAAGGTAATTTATTATTAATTTATTGTTGATTAATTTCTAGCAAATCAAAATAACATGAAAAATTGTAAATATTTTATATTTACTAACAAGTTGGTAAATATAAGAATACCATTTGTGTACTAGATAATATATTAACACCAATAAAAATGGCAAAAAAATTGGCAAAAGTCAGCTACTATGCCCATTTCAGTGAGTATATTGGTTTTCTGGTTTGTTCAATAGTTCCAGATCTATCTAGCACAACAAAACTTCTTTAGGACTGGTACCTAAGGGTAAAAGTACACTAAGTTTTTATCATCTAATCTCATTTTGTTTGTGACATACTTCTTGCCCCTATATTTGTATCCCTTTAATGATTAAAAACATTACACAAGATGACACTGAAAAGTCAGTTTCTAAACCTATTAGCCTATTCCCCTCAAAGTTTCTGTTGCTCCTTTTGGGTTCAGTTCTCCGTGGCCATCAAACAGCCTCTTCTGACTTGGTATTAAAATCAATCACTTTTCCTCTTCTTAGTTATTGAACTCATGACCTTGTGCGTACCAGTCAAGCACTTGAACCACTGAGCTAAATCCCCGGCTTCCTCTTCTTAGTTTTTACTAGGGAATGTCTAAACTATTCCTGAGATCTTAAAGATGTGATCTTTCTTTTTTCCACTAAATTTTGCTCAGAATACAGATTTTATAGATTTCCAAGATCAGAGCCCTGGTTTTCCTGTTGCGATTCATTTTTTTTTTCACGTAATAAAATTCTGCCGATTATTTTATTTGAAGGTGGTCATATGAACATCAAGATTTTACAGATCAGATAATACTGTCTGATAGCACTACCTAGTTATCTGTCTGTGTGCTAGAGTCCTCCTGCTAAGGTGCTTGAAGAGTGGATTAAAGGCCGTGCTTTCCTAGAATATTATGCCACAGGCAAATACTGCTAATTTGATTTGGTAACATAAAAATAAGCCACTGACATATAACTACTCTCCTAAATATTTCCAAAAAATAATTCAGCCTTTGGTAAGTGCAAGTTTTTCCTGTTAGGAGCAGGTTGACGCGTGTTCTAACTTTTAGTTTATTCTGGGGAAGACAGGAAAACAAATAGCTAATATTTCTGCTGTTTGCTCATTAAATCTCACTTAAGTGAAAACAAGTAACACTACTTTCTATTTTTTTCACCACTGTGCCTTTGCCCATGCTACTCTTTTGCCTAGTGTGGTGTCCGGATCACTTGCAGTATTTTACTCTCTGTAAATCCTTAAAGAACATTAACTGTGTCTTTTACATATTTACTAATTTATTAATTCAATAAAGATGTAGCTAGGTTCCAGCTACAGGGCATATAGCAATAATAAAAAATGCCTACCCTCCTGTAACTTATCTAGACTAGCTATAATAATTAAGTAAAATATTTGTATGTCAGATGGCAACAAGTCCGGAGAAGTACAATAGAGTGTAGGTGGAGGTAGCATTGCGATTTTTGGTAGGATGGTCCAAGGAAGTTTTGAGCAAAGATCTGAAAGAGTTGAGGGCAAACCATGTGAATATTTGGGAATAGAATGTTTCAGAAAGAGAGCACAGCAAATGCAAGGGTATTAAAAATGAGAGTATGCTGGATTATGTTTGGTTTGTAGACGAGCCATAGGAGGCCAGTGTGGCTGGGTTGAAATGAGAGAGGGAAAGAATAATTTTTTTCTTGCTATGCTTAGGGTTCAGCAGTGTCTGAAACATATTAGGAATTAATAGTTTTGATTGGTTAGCAAGTATTTGTAAAAAATGTAAAATGTTGTTAATATCTTACAAAATGTGAATAATACTAAATCCAGTCCAGTTACACGGAAAGAATTGGGTCTGGCTGTCCTGACTTGAGTGTGCCATTGAAGTCTCTTCATTCAGATTTTCAGGTGAGGTCAGGATGTCGTCTTGGAAACACCTTTCACATCCGTCTCTCTTTGCACTTCTGTCAAATCCTTGAAAAGAACTATACCTTACAGTGAACACGAACTCTGGAGAAACCTCAGCAAACATCGTTGTGTCTAAGAACGTATGTTCAGATCTCCTGGCAAAATTAACAACACTACTTAAAGTTACTTAACTAAGTGACCAGGTTGAGGACTTATTTTTGCTTCAAAAACTTATTTCGTAGAACATTATTCATAGAATTTTGTTTAAAATACTATGTGTCTCATCTCATCAGTATTTATATTTTATTTGCAGGAATGACTCTATTAGCAGTAGATGGGGCCAGGGACACTCATGTAGAATATGGCAGCCATCACAAGCCAGAGCAGTGGCTTCTTGGCCACTTCTCTTCTGCCTGGTCCTTTCTCTGGTTCACTTCAGACTCTATGAGTTAATGTTTCCTGCTATTGCTTTTGACTTGTCAGTGCAATCCTATGAATTAGTAACCTTTTTATATTGATCAGTAGGCTTTAAATACAGCAGGAGAATTATATTTTCTTTCAGCTTCCGATTTCTTTTAGCATTCATAGAAGTGTATACCTTTTCCCAAAATGCCTGAATTTAAACATAAATTGTAAAAGACTTGTCTTCAAAGTCACCAAATTCTGATAAGGTTGGCATTTTAATTGAATCTTCTAGAAATAAAACGTTCTCAAATGTCATTGCCTTTTAGCCAGAGACCCCCAGGAACATACCTATTTACCTAGTTGGAATTGTTACTTCTTACAAGTAGAGACACGTAGCCTGGGAAACCATGGATAAGAAGGTGTTAAGAAACAACTTTTTATGTGATTTGGGCTTTGGCTAGTGATGAGGGAGAGTGTAAAGAAGCAGGGGGTTTGCTCTAGATTGAATGCTGTCAGAAAGCCAGGGCGCTTCTATGATTGTGCATCTCAATATTGTCCGTAAGAGAAAAAAACTACCATAAGAACAAAATCCTCATTTGTAAAGTAGCAGTTCCTCACTATGGCCAAAAGTAGTTGCTTGTTTTTGTTTTTGTTTTTGTTTTTTGTTTTTTGTTTTTTTGTGTGTGCCAGGGATTGAACTCACAACTTCGCACTTGCCAGGCAGGTGCTTATGTCACTGAGCTAAACCCCTGGCCTTGGTTTTGTTTTTGCCTGTGTCCAAACAGACATAATGAAATGTTTTGTCTCATTTCATCATGACTTTAGAGTGTATTTGTCTGAGGTTGGTATTCTGTGAGCTTATGTCTATCTACGAAAAGGATAACACGTCCTGACTTTGCCAGGTGAGCTTCTAAATCACAACACCTTTTTTTCTTTTCTCATAGTGTTTAAATTTTTTTTCATTCAAATATAGTTTATACAGAAAAGTACATAAATTTTAAGTGAGTTTTCAGTAAGCAAACAAACCCATGTAACCAGAGTTCAGCTCAAGGAACAACATCACCAGAATCCCAAAGACCGCTTTATGTGCCCTTCGAGTTTCTGACTATGAAGCTACCCACTGCCTGACTTCTAACCCACACATTAGTTTTACCTGATTTTTGAGCCTTGTGTAAGTGGAAGCGTATACTATGCATCTCTGAGGCATGGGCATCTTGGGCTCCACATTATGTTTATGGGATTCATTCCTGTTGTTGCTAAACAGCATTCCTTCCTGTAAACACACCACACTGGGTCTATTCTACAGTATTTAAGGAGTTTCTAGTGATTTGTAGCAGGAGTAGTGCTGCTATGAATATTCTTGTCCATGTCTTTTGAAGTAATGTATGCATCCTGCTAAGTAGGAGTAGAAACAAAGCATGTGTATTATCAGTTGTCATACATGGACAGTGCCAAAATTTTCCTGTAGTGATTGAATCAATGTTCTCTTACACTCCCAGCAGAAGTGTAAGAGATTCTGCTTGCTTAATGTCCTATGATATTTAAACCTGTCCAGAAGACACAATAGGATGAAATCTGACAAGGCTATATTGCCCTGATACAAAGTTAAGAAAGAATAGAACAAAAAATTAAAATGATGACAATGCCATCTTTAAGTAGAGAAGTAAAGACAGTAAATATTAGTAAATTGAACCTACCAGTATTAAAAAGAAAAGCAGGCTAGAATAGGTATATCCCAGGAATAGAAATATTCTTCAAAACAATAGCTTTGTATCCATTTATTAATATAACACATTAAAATCATATTAACTTGTTAGTTATTATTACTATTAATTCATTAAATATTCATTAATTCATTGTCATTGCTATTAATATAATTCATTAAAATAGAAACAACTTTAATCAAAGATTAACAAATTAAAAAACAAGTAATCTCCAGTGCTGCCAGAAAAGCATTTGATAATATTCAAGTGCTACTTCTGTTTAAACAAACAAACAAACCTAGAACAGGCATCAAAGTGTGTGTATCTCCCCTTCTCTCTGCTTACAGCTTTGTTGCCAATCATCTTGGTGTTCTGTTGCTTGATTAAGCAAAATGCAGCTTTGCTAGCAGTCCTGACATCACAAGATAATGCTGGATGCCAGTGGTTGACTGCTGCTCACTGTCACTGCCACACATCACCATCCAATGCCAGCCTGTGACGGACATCATAGGTAGACTCTGCCAGATGCTGGATCTCTGGAGTTCTTCAGTGTTAATAGCTCTGAGTGTTTATTTGCTCCTGAGTAGATTTACAGAACTTTTAGAGCCCACACTATCCAAGAAGTAAATCACAAGCAGGTTTACAGAAACACCAAAGCAAGTTTAACAGGGCCTATGCTACTGTAGAGAGGTACACAGGAAAGAAACCTCTTAAACTAAAACCTAAGAAGTGCCTGGGAAGTACAACCTACATAGTAGTTCGCAGACTTGTTTCATGAAGGCGAGAGTTGTCATGACTTGTATCTAGACGTCCCCCGCAAAGCTTCATGTGCTCATAGATAGAGCTTTGAGGAGTGACTGGCTCATGGGTATGTGATACTGGATTAAGGGTGTGCTAACTGGATTAGTCCCCTGATTGGTTTGACATATTCAAGGTATGGCTGAATGAATTTACTGAAGATAAAAGACCCATGCTGGGTGTGAGTAGGACCAATCAGTAGATGTACAGTCTGGATGGAATATAAAGGGAAAGGAAGGCTCACTGCTCACTGCCGGCTCTCCCATGGACTGTTTGTCCTCTGTGGTAACCCTCTGCCATGCTTCCCTGCCTTGGAACCAGCCAACTATGGACTGAAACATCTACAAATTATAAGCTAAAAATAAACCTTTCCTCCTTTAACTTGTGGGTGTTGGGTATTTTGTCCCAGCAATGAGGAAGTAACTAAGACACTAGGGAATCTTCTAGATGGCTTGCTGTGAAAGTTGGATATGTAAATAAGGGGCACAGATCCCTCCCTTCCTGGTGTTAACTGCTCCAGTGTACCCTCTCCATTTTTAAAAATGCAACAGTATCTAAGTGGCTGGAGTGGTAGAGGGCCACCCAGCTGCTTGACTACACTCAAATTGGAGAGGAGAACAGTGGTGTGATAGCCAAGGAAGACACCATTGATAACCAGAGAGGACACTGACACAAACTACCCCAGTCCATTAGGGTGCAAAAGGGAACAAAGGAAAACAAGGCAAGGGGTGTGCTGTTTAAGCTACACCCCTTTCTCCTGCCAGCAGAGGGAAAATGAGAGTCAGGTACTTTTCACCTGGCTCAGCTTGACATCTTCCTTGCTCCTCCATTCACTACCTGTGCATACTTGGGTAAGTTGCTTAACCAATTTGTGCTGATTTCCCATGTGTAAAATGGAAGTAATAGTATCTACCTTAGGTAGTAAGGATAAGTCCCTTAAATCAGTAAGAGGCTCAATAAGTTACCGTTGTTACTACATTTTCATTGTAAGGATTTAGTAAGTAGACATCCCTCAAGAGCAGGAACTAATGGAGAACCATGCTGGATACTCAAGGAATGTTTGTTGAATCCAGATCCAAGCTTTATCACCTTTCTGTATATTCTCAATTGTTCCTTCATCCTATTCACCCTTCTGTAGGTCTAAAACCTAACCCCAAATGATCAGTAAGCATTCTTTATAACACTTTCTTTGTACCATTCTTATGGTGTTTATTACAGTGCTAAATGACTGCATATGTTTATATATATTAATATATAATTCTTCACTAATGCTTCTGTTCATAAACAATTTGGTCCATAAACAGAAACATTCAGCAAAATTTTGCTTCTGTTCACGAACTCCACATTAAGTGGCTAACCTGACCATAGCCATCTTCCCCAGAATCGTGGAATAAATTAAGGTCATGAAAAAAAATATATATATGACTTTTTATGCTTAGGACATAATTACTACTCATAAATGCAAACTCTTACAATAATTATTATTTTAAGTATGTAAAATCATTTATCTAAAGACACCAAGTTTTATTTATTAGTGTATAAGTCTCTCTAGTTTTAGCTGTAAGGAAATTGAGAGCTCTGAGGTTTTTTGTTGTTGTTGCTTTGTGGTCTTTTTTTTGTCTGTTTGAGACAGGGTCTCATTATGTAGCTCAGGCTAGCCTTGAGCTCACTTTGTAGCCCAGGCTGGTCTCAAACTTGCAAGGATCCTCCTGCCTCAGCCTCCCGAGTGCTGGGATTACAGGAGTGTGCCATCGCGCCTGCTTGTTTTTGTTTTGAGACAAGGTCTCACTATGCAGTTCAGTCTGCCCAGAGGTATTCCTTGTCTCAGCCCCCAGAGTCTTGAACTCTGTTAGGGAGTTTTGACCCTCCTGGAGCCCTAAAATCATACCACTTGTCTCATTTATTTAAGCCTTTGCTGTACACTCGTTTGGGAGATTGGGGATCTTGGCCAGGTCCCTGATAGAGAATCAAACTCATGACCTTGCACTTGCCAGGCAGGCCCTCTCTCACTGAGCTGTATCCCCAGCCCCAAAATTTGACTTCTAAAACAACTATAATTGATTTTAAAAAAAGTTCTCTGGTCATACTATATATTTCAAGGTGCTTGATGTCTAGATAAAAGTATGACAGTTAAACCTACTGCTTCCACTGCAATACTAGTGTAATTGATCTCCTTGGGTATTCAACAACTGAGGTTTGGAGACTAAAGATAAGAAAGATAAGTGGGCTACAAAGCCAGCAAAGACCCAAGACATGAGGGGATCCTTCTACAAGATCCTAAAATTCTGGTAAGTCATCAAACCTCTTGAACAGAAAAATTGTTCAACCCCAAAAAGACAAGGGTCAACTAATGTACAGTGTGCTAAAAAGGAAGGTCACCAAAGAAAAAAATGTCACCCATACTTCCATGAGAAACTACATTGTCAAGCAAGACTGTGACCTATCCTGACAGCTAACGGACAGAAAAGCTAAGAATCTCTGTACATGATCCCAAAAGTAACCCCTAAAGAGCTTTAACTGACCTTAATATATATAGCAAGAGGTTAATTTTGATTAATACAAGACTCATTTTAACTTTGTCTTAAACTCCAACAAAAAGTATAACCAAAAGATACATAAAAATAATAGCAATATAGGGTAGGTATAAAAGGGGGCCTCAATTACTCTGGCCCCTTCTTCCAGTCTCCAGCTATGAAAGGTTTCTGTTCTAATAAATTGCTGGACTTTACGGCAGCAGTGTAGCCGGACCACCAGCCCCTCCCTCCCTGATTACAGCTTGCTTCTAATTGCCAAAATTCCCACGACACGTCATGAGTGCCCGCCCCCAAGTGCCATCCCCTTCCACTTAGAGTACCTTATAAACAACCCACCCCCGCCACAGCGTCCATACCCTGCGGGGGGTAAAATAGCTAAGCCACCCAGGCTGAACATTTTCCCTCCACGTCCTCAACCCCTCCCCCAATAAATTCCTCCCTTGGATAAATCCTGCTTCTTTACTGCCCCGGAGTACTATAACCTTAAGGATACCTCCTGCTTTTCTAATGCGCTTTTTAAAATATTCTATCAAGCTACACCTGTAGCTGACCACTATTATGGTTCAATAAGACCAAACATTTCAATGGAAACTATAAAAGCTCAACAAGATTAGTTAAAACTGACCTTCAAAACTGCAGAGCTAGGCTGGGCGTTTTCAAACAATGAAGGGATTAGGGTAGAAAATGAAGGAAACTGAGCAGGACCTTGGGAGTGGTTCAAGGACTTTTCCAAGTAACAGATTATGTTAATTTAGGAGAAGTATTTTAGGAGAAAATCTCCAGGTGGCATTTCACTACAGAAGGGAAATGCCTGCAGCTACAGTCTTTATTTAGTTAATTGGGGTTGGAGCCAGGTGTCCTGTGGTCTTAATCTCGCCCTTTGAGGCGTCTCTTTGTTCTCAGGTTGGCCATGCCCACGCCATGTGGCAGCCCTGTAGGAGTGTTCAACTTCCAGCTTCAATGGCTTCCAACAATTCCCAGTACAAAAAAAACAAAAACAAACAAACAAACAAAAAAGTCAAATTTTTGTAGAATGTTAACAGATAACAATTATAAACTTTTACGGAGAAAATTTGAGATCAAGAGCAACACAGTATTTTACCATGACAATCATGATGACATTGTTACATGAGAACTATTAGATTTTATTATCTCTGAAACACATTTAAATTTCCATTTTAATGTAAAATACCTTTTAAGCTATTTATCTTTATCTAACTACAAGATATTAAATGACAAAGAAACTTTTGCCTATTTGGTATCTTTTAAGAGTGTCATTTAAATAGAATGTATTTGTTTATAGGAATATTTAGAGGTTATTAATGTCTAGCCTTTATTCTTTTTGAGTAACATTGCCTGGACTGCACCGTGTTTAGGTATTTCTTTTATAACACAATTACAAGATAACCACAAAAGCATAAACATGAAAAAGTATCTATCATCATCCAGCTGGCTATTTTTTTGTTAGATTAGCATGTACATTGTATCACAAATAGCTAGAATAAAAATAAGGCAAAGCCAGATGCTTGAACCTAAAAAAGTTTACAACTTTAGCTGGAAGTGATAAGACACTTTTCAGATTGGTATCTTTGAAGGTCTGCACAATTGGGATACACAAATATATCATTTAATATACTATGAGGTTAGCAATAATTAGGATTATATCTACAGAGAAATCTACATATAGTTTTTACTCTCAAGGCAAATTTTAGACTCTTAACAGGTTTTATAAGGTGTAAATGTACTGACAAGAATTCAGGACATCTTTAGAGTTCTTATAAATTTAGGAAATAGTGTGAACACTTTTATGCCAAAAATTGAAATTTTTTGAATGAAATTAATATATGTTACTTAGAAAAATTCAAGGAACAAGAATTTGAAGAGAACACATTTCAATACATTCCACCATTATGATTGTTCCAAAAATTAATCACTCAACATGGAAGGAATGACAATGAATAGACCTATTACCCAATATATAAGTGTGTATCTCCTTAATTATTGCAAAAACAATTATTTTAGCCAGGCATGGTGGTGCATGCCTATAATCCCAGCACTCAGGAGGCTGAGGTAGGAGGGCTACCATGAGTTCAAGGGCATCCTGGACTACATAAATGAGTTTGAGGCCAGCCTGTACTATACAGCAACACCCTGTCTCAAAAAAGAAAAAAAAATTAGATGACTCCTGAGAATCCATCAAAACAGTTAACACTTTTTAAAGATATATATCTTTGAGATATATATATATATATATATATGTACACATATATATAATCTTTGACCAAGGAACACTCTTAAGTTATGGTACATAGACATTAATAGACACTGCATTTCATAAAACTAATTTTTGATAGTATCTTGGTTGTCTAGCAATCTGCATAGAAACATGTCACCAACTTTAAAGACATCTTTACACTAACCAACTGATTTAAATTACCCTACCATTAAGCTATGTGAATCACACATTTAGGCTAATACATTGAGTGTCTCTCTATAAGCCAATTTAAGTAGAACTTTTGGAAGATAAGATATACTGTTCCTGAAAGTTAACATACATATTAACCTAAATCATGTATAACTTTTATGTTATCAAACTTTAAGCCCTTTATTTGTAAATTTTTATTTTGTACAAATTTTACAAATTTGTAAATTTGTAAATTTTATGCAAGTCTAGGGTCTATTAGTTTTAATATAGTAATGTTTTAAGTAAATTTAACTACCCTAAAAACCATAAATTTTTTATGGAAATCTCATGAAGAGTCAGAAAAAAGAAATTGTTGAGCTCAAAAAAATTTTTTTAGACAAAGCAACTGCAGGTGTTTTAACCAGTTATTAGCACAGATTAAACACACATATAGACAAACAAAAACACACAAAAAATTATTTTTGCATTACAGCACATTCTTAGCTGTATTGGCTAATCCTTTTATAGCTTTAGGTTTGTGACTATACATAGACTAGGCAGAATTTTTTAACAGATCTTCAATTAACAGAAATCTCTTGTAATAAATCAACATCAGCAAGAATCAGATCAGAAAGGCAAACAAGAAACAAATCTCTTTTTATACTGTGAAAGCAAGGACTGTTTTTAAGAAGGACCGTACACTGATGGTTGATCTTAATTTTGGAATAGCTGTTCAGGCTTTTGGGGGCCCTTTGTTGTTTTGGTAGCCACAGGTGATTGATACCATGGCTGTTAGCCAAAACTGCTGTTTTGAGAGCCACATGTAACAGTTCTCTCTGAAGGGACAGACTGTTAAAGGTAGCATATTGTAATTTTTACATTCTTTTGGCAACTATTTAATTGTTAGGGGTACTCAGGTCAGCTGCCAAACAACAAGTTTTATCCTTCCTGGGTTTAGCAAAGTTCTTTTGTATCTGGATCCCTAACTTTGCTATGCTAGCCCAATCTTTTTTTTTTTTTTAGTACTGAAGATGGAACTCACAACCTCGTGCTTGCCAGGCTAACACTTATGCCGCTAAGCTAAATGCCTGGCCCTCCAAGATCAAATCAACTCACTAGCTACTGTAGTCCTCCAAAAACCGCCAAGCCCTTGATGTCCTGACAGCTGAAAAATGTGGCACCTGTGCCAAGCTAGGAGAAGACTGCTGCTACTTTGTAAATCAGTCAGATATTGTAAAAAACAAGGTCAAAAAACTTTGAAACATGGTCACCAACATACAAAGAAGAGTCAATGGCTCTTCTTCTTGGTCTTCTTGGTGGCCCACCTTAGACTCCTGGGCCCCCATCATCCTTCCCATTTTAGGTCCCTTCATCGCCATTCTTTTTTTGTTACTCATAGCACCCTGCATCTTTAAACTTTTTGGAGATTTCTTCAATCTAGGATGCAGGTCCTCACCACCAGAAAGCTTCTCGTCCTGGCCAATACCCCTGGCACCAACTTCTATAAGGGCATCAACCATCATCCCAACAACCACACCAGCCCCTACCATGACTACCATGACACCCACATTCAGCAGGAAACAGTCTAAGACAGTAGTTGCCCCCTAACAACCAAAAGACAGGAATGATGGATTCTACCCATATAAAATTGTCAGGCCCAGCATGGCGCCTGCTCGGTATGGCACTGAACCCTAAAGTGACAGCATGTCCTTCCACTACTGATTTCCATGTTCTTCTTGCAAGCCCAAATTGAACTTTCTGTTTTTAGCACACACCCCAGTGTCTCTCTAATCAGCTGTCAATACATCATTCTGCCTACCCCTTCAAACTCCACCCCATCAAACCTAATAAAAGCCCGACAGCTTCTTTGTCTGCCTCAGAGGGATCTCACACTCTTCTGTAGCCCTCCCGTGCCCATAATAAAGTCCTTTTTCCTTTTCTGCCTTTGTTTCTCTACTGCACTAAAAACCTAACAGCACACACACACAAAATCTATCAATGAGGCTCATCTGTATTTTTTAAATCCTCACTACCTCAAGGGCAAAAACACAATCAAGACCAAAAGCTTTCCTAGGATGAGTCACCAGTTCTTAATAAAATATGTCTCCAAAGACAAAAGCTATTATTGACCAAGCTCACATAAAGCAGGTCTGCTTGTTGAGGGAAACTTCCCAAGCCAAGCCAAAGCAAGCCAAACCAAAAGGAAGACTCTTTGCACCAAGGAGATAAGAAGGTGCGGCACCGGGGATTGAACTCTTGACCTTGCACTTGCCAGGCAGGCACTTAGGCCACTGAGCTAGATCCCCGGCCCAGTGGCGTTTACTCTTTACACCAGTGGACTGTTGGACTTCACGCCAGTGGACAGTTGCAGGGATAATTTCTCCCAAGCAACCGCCCTGAATCAGGAAGGAGTTTAGTCTAGAATCAGAAGTGGGAGGTACAAAGCAAATGACCAAATGTTACGTGATTGGTTACATACATTGAATCATATATTGACAGACAGGCTAGTTTTGAAACAATAGAAACACTCTGGGAACCAGGGGAGGGGGCTTTTACTGAATGAGTGCAGATAAAGGTATTACCATAGTACACAAATGTTCTGGAGAGAGGCCCTTTACTGAATGAGCACAGTTAAGGGCATTACCATAATGTAGGAATGTTCCAGAGAGAGGGCCTTTACTAAATGGGCAGGAGTCAGCCCAGAGTGCCTTAAGGTATAGACAATTACAGTTAGTGCTCATCTGCAGCTGGGCTGTGGACACTGTCAGGGTCTACTGAATTCAGCAGAAACAGAAGAACAGCAACTTGTCAGAGACCTCTAATTGATCATGAAATATCTGTAAGTTTACCATCTCATGAGTGTGTTTCTACATTGCAACTGTGCCCCAACACACTGGCTTACATGGTCTTCACCGAGCTGCAGGTTTCTGAAAGGTCCTGCAATAAGTCATACTCTGTGCTGTGCTGGGTTCACTCTCTCTTGGTCTCCACTTCATTCAGGGCTGGTCCTCAAAACACTAGGGCCTGTTCATTCCAAAGAACCACAAGAAACCCAGCTCCCTTGGCTTCTTGCTCTGGTAACCACCCTCGTGGGTGGGATTCCCCTGTGTATTTCTCATACTGTTTGCCCAACCAGCAGGCACATTCTCTCAGTGTTGGGGCACAATTATACGTAAGAACGCTTGTATAAAATGACAAACTTATGGATATTTCATGATCAATTAGAGGACGCTGACCAAGCTGCTGTTCTGCTAGTTCTGGTAAATTCAGTTGACCCTGACAACAGCCTAGCTCTAGATGAACACTAGGTCAAAGTAATTGCCCATACTCTAAGGCATCCTGGGCTGATTTGTGCTCACTCAGTAAAGGCCCGCTCTCCAGAACATTTCTGTATTATGGTAATGCCCTTATCTGTACTCATTCTGTGAGAGCCCCCTCTCCTGGTTCCTGGAGTGTTTCTATTGCTTCAAGACTAACCTATCAGTATATGATTCAATGTATGTAACCAATCATGTAACATTTGGTCATTTGCTTTGTACCTCCCACTTCTAATTCTAGACTAAACTCCTTCCTGATTGAGGGCGGTTGCTTGGGAGGAATTATCCCTGCAGGCGTGAAGTCCAACAGTCCGCTGATGCAAAGATTAAATGCTGCCTTCTTATCTCCTTGGTGCAAAGAGTCTTCCTTTTGGTTTGGCTTGCTTTGGCTTGGCTTGGGAAGTTTCCCACAACATCAGTTCCCATGAGCACGAGACATTGCTTACCTACCGTTTGAGCACTGGGGCTGGTTTGGCCTCTGCACCACAGTCTAGCTCTTTCAGCTAGATTTATGCTTCCTCTGCCTCCCTTGGCTTAGAAAATCTGCTTCAGGGGCCGGGGATCTAGATCAGCGGCCTAAGCATCTGCCTGGCAAGC